>CM035806.1:57555877-57730840 GCA_020466095.1 Chlorops oryzae | reverse complement strand
AAAAAATCGATCCTCTGAAAAACTCGAGCGCGTCAGATTAAGAAAAGGTAAGTTAAGTAGATGGTAAAAAGTGTATATTTCAATTCTCTGACAATTTGAGCGTGGCATAGGGAAACAGGTGATTACCAAATTTGCAAAAAAAAATTACAACTCGAAATATTCGAGCGCGATTGGTTTTTGTTTTATTTTGAAGAAAAACCTTTAAGGATCACGAAAAACATATAATCTGACCTTTTTCGTGGGGCAAAGTAGGAAAAATTGGCACATTAAATCGCAATAGCTTTGGCTAGGTTGTAGTTTCAAATGTGTTATAAATGATACAACACTCGTGGTTGCTGATGAACGACTGGTTTTTAATATTAGTACTTTCTTATTTGGTACCTGCGGAACCGAGTACCTATGTACATTGAACACTGGCGTACATATATATCAAAATGATTTTGTGAATTTAAAAATAAGCATTCCGTGTCAATAAAGAGCTTTTAAATCTGAAAAACTGTGAATCGCGAATCCTTTTCGTTTCCTTTTTTCTCTCTATTTCTCTCTCTCCATATAAATAAATAATCTAATTATAAAAAGAAACGAAAGAAAAATTTGGTCTCTTAAATTGTCAGATTAACAATACGCCTCCATGTAATTGTCAGATTATCATTCAGGACGACTAAGACACCAAGTTGATCCCTCATAAAAATCTGACGCGCTCGAGTATCTCAAGGTTACCGTTTTTTTGCTTTTTATACCCGACACACTCTGTGTCGAGGGTATATTGCGTTTGTGTGGTTGTGTGTAACACCCAGAACCAGTCGAGATATACCATACAAAATATATATAGAAATGATCAGCGTCACCAGCAGATTCGATTTAGACATGTCCGTCTGTCTGTATACAGTTATATTATCGAAGGAGTTGAGCTATCTCGACAAAATTTGGTATGCGTGCTCACGGGGACATGAGTTAGACTAAGTTCGAGAATGGACCCGATCGGACCATTTTTAGGGGTACCTCCAGTACTAGGGTCTGTTATGAAAATCACAAAACTGCTCTAAAACCGGATTTTTTCAAGATATTTTGATGAAATTTGGCATTTGAACATATTTTAGGCCAATTAATGTGATTTACAAAAATTAGAAAAATGGGCGTGGTAGAAGGGCGTTTTTCGAAAATTATCTCCTACTCCCGAAACGCCTATGGGACTTGAACGAAAATTGGCACTTATACTTCCTTTGTAGCCATAAACATTTTGCCCAAAAATTTTCTTGATCGGTCCATTATTAAGGGTACCTCCAGTATTAGGGTCTGTCACAAAAATCTCAAAACTGTCCCAAAATCTGACTTTTTCCAAATATTTCAATGAAACTTAGATTTTGCGCGTATATTTAAGCCTCCGATTAGAATTCCGAAAAATTTGAAAAGTGGGCGTGGCAAATGGGCGGTTTTCATAAAGAAATTAAACAAAAGTCGGTATATGGGGCCCCTATGGCCTTAAACAACTCCTGATATTAAAAATTATTTGAAGATGTGTGTCTGTGTCGGGTATTCTATTGTCAGGCTCGCCTGACTACAACACCCTTACTTGTTTACGTTGCCTTATAAAAATGATGAATGAGAAAAATTTTTTCCCGTTGCTTATAACATTTATTTTTCAATAAATTGTTTTTACGTTACCTAATAACCACCGCGATCAGCAGCGCTATTAATGATATCAGTAGAATGGTATCACCAGTATACCACTATACATATATTTTTTCTCTTAACGAAATAAATTAAAAACTATTTATTGAAATAGCTTAAAGGAAACGTAGCATAATCATTTTTGATCAATTGTCAAATGAAGCTATTTTTTTGCACAGTGGTAAGATTTGTTATAAAACGAGAGCAGATTATTATTTCAATACATCGAGTGCTGAAAATAAATGAACTGAGTTTCACAATCCAACAATTTTTTGCAATAAGATTTCAAATAGATTTTCAAAAATTTAAGGAAAACGTTTCATATTTTTTAAGAAAATTTTTATTTTTATTTACAGATCATAATTTAAAATTCTTTATTAAACAACTAATCTACTGCTTTGCTTGTAAATGGTAATCTTTGAAATTTATTGATTGCACAAAAATTGCCTTCGCATTTTTGAAATGCTTTTTAATTTATTATGCAGCTTTGAATTCATTTAAAACTGGAGATGCCTCTTTTTTAACATTTAATTTCTCAAATTATGTAAATAGCTTCATTATGATTAAATCGCTTATAAAGTATAATCGATGAAAAAGTTTTTTTCTCATTCACAATCGTTTTGAAGCAACGTAAAAAATATTTATTGAACGATTAAAATTATGAGCAACAGAAAAAATTTTTTCTTTTAAATGAAAGTAAATACTAAGGGGTGTTTCTAAAAACAAATTATAGAGTGGCGGGAAACTGGGAATACACTGAAAAATACATTCAAAATTTTCTTTTTAGTTTTGTGAAAAAATTTTTTTTAGCTTCCCTGTTTTATTATCTAACTGAATCTGCTTAGATCGTCTCTCTATCTCAATTGGTTGTTGAGATATAAAATTTTGAAAAAAAAAAAAACTTATTAAAAGAGGATTTTCCAGGATATTTCAAGGACCGTTCAAAATAAAAATCTAAAAAGTGGTCTCCACTGTGTTTTTAGATGGCACCTATCGAAAAATCAACAAAATTTAAAAATTCCTTTCATGATGCCGCATGCCTTTGCTTAACCCGCCAGACCCTTTGACCAATAATACAGCGATCTTACGTGTCTTTTAACTTCTTACTATTTGTTTGGCCTATACTAAACATATTCATATAGTTAGTGAAACCATAACATAATTACTTGGATAAAAACTACTGCAAGGAAAAAGTCATTAAAAGTTGCTTCGAACAAGAAAATTTATTTTTCTGTTTTAAGACCGATTTTTATACCTTTTCCGAAGGAAGGGGTATATTAAGTTTGGCATGGAGTATGTAACATAGCAAAGGAATCGCGATAGAAATATATATATATTCTTGATCAGGGTGACAAGAGGAGTCGATCTAGCCATGTCTGTCTGTCGGTCACACTTTAGTTTTTCGTAATTTACTCCTAAGCCATGAAAGATATCATATTGAAATTTGGCATGGACTTGAACCAGGTAAATGTCCAAAAAACTACATACAAATTTTTTTCGTAGTCCCTTCTTGGGTCGTGGGAAGTGGTTCAGAAATTTCAAAAATCACGATTTTTAACGTTTTCCGTGAATAACTTTTTTACTATACATCCCAGCTTATTGAAATTTGGTGTGTGTATAGCTACTATGTAGACTTAAGCTTTCACTGAAAAAAAATTGCTACATCGCTATATATATGGTCATCATCCTACACATTAGAAAAAAAACACTCTTTCTCTTATTCTCATATCTGTATACAAAAATGATTTTTTTTTTTGCTTCTTCTGATTGTGTATTTTGCCGCCAAATAAAGTCGTCACTTATGGTTAAATTTTGACCATGGCCACATTTCGCGAAATTCGCAAAAATTTTATTTTCACTATTTTGAATTGAGGATTTCTCAGCTAGACAAAAATCAGTACGTTTACTCCCAAAAATAGTACGTCTGGCAACCCTACATCCATGTTGCCTGCTATCCATTTAAACTTGATTGTAAAATGTTGGCTCTGTGGACTTTGATTTTGTGGAGTTTTATTGTTGACCTATCAATTTCTGGGAGTCGGAATAATTTATTTTCAATTGTCTGATTCCTTACCTTAACGCAGGTTCGATTATTTTTGATGTTCTTTTCTATTTCCTTTAAGTTACTGATGTGCAATATAGTTGTGTAATTGATTACAAGTTAATTGTGATCTAGTTGGATTCCAACATACCCGTTGTTAGATTTGATTGGTTGAATGGTTAGTGCACCCATTACCGGTATTAACACCATCATCAAGGTCATCCAATCCAATTGACCTGTAAATTTAGTTTTTCATTTAATATTAGAAGGGTGTACGTTTTCTAGGTTAAGTTTCCTATATCTTGGTTCGTATTTAAAGGGTGTTTTTTAAGAGCTTCCGTCTTTCTTTTTTAAATAAAACGCACAAAAATTTTTCTTCTGACCATACAAATGGTTTTATTTGATAGAACATTTCAAGGCATTTAGTGTTTGACAAAAAAAAAAAATTTTTTTTACGGTTTTTTATTATTGCATCTTCATATCTTATGAACTAACAATAAGTTAATGAATCTTAAAACTAAAAAATATTTATTAACATTATATGACTTTCAGTCCACGCCAACGCGTGAGCTGGTCTGCTGTTCCGTATGATGAAATCCATAGATGGGCTTCCAGGAGAAAATTTTATTACAAAAATTTAGAGGGGGATTAGTTGTGAGACAGTGATGGCAAGTCACGCCTTTTGAGCCTTGAGTAGCTGTTTGTTAGCAACAAATTTCTAGCTAGTGGGTTCGGATTTTGGGACAACCGAGTGCAATATTTGCGGCTTAATGAAATAAGCTCGTTTTTGATCATCGGGATACAAAGCTCTTTATGTATGTTTTCGTTTTTTATAAACCATGGAGCACCAGTTATAGTCCGAAGAATTTTGGACTGTCAGCGTTGTATAATGTCTATTAAAGAATTACTCGCTTTTCCCCAGAGCTGGGAGCCGTTAGTTCATATATGCTTTATTGTTGCGTTGTAAAGAAGCACTTTGTGTTCGAGCCGCAATCGTGACTTACTGTTAAGAAGCCAGTGCAGTTTTTGGGCGCTCAGCTTCATTTGGGTGCGTTTAGCTTCAATATGCTTGCGCCATGTGAGACGGTGATCTAAGTAAATGCCAAGATACCTCACTTCATTGGCTTGTGGAACATGCGTGTTATTAAGCATAATAGTAATAATAATAACGTGAAAGTAACTTAAGGTCTCGACGTGCGATGGTTCATAGCATGCGATGGAAAGTATGCGATAGATCGCAAGTGGAGACCGCTCATGGCAGATGGTATGCGAGATATAGCTTGCGATATCGCATGCCATCTATCGCTTGCGATGGGCTGTCACTTTTGATTTTTTTTTTTGTTATATTTTCTGCAAGAACGGATTTACCCAGAATGTCGGGGTTTTTTTTCTTTTCTTTTTTGCTCTTGATTTAACAAATCTTGCATCCCTTTCAATGTTTTGGCGCTTCTATGCAGCAAATTTTCTCGCTGAATGCCATCTTAAAATGCTCATCGCATACCGAAATTTGCCCACTCAAAAAAATCTCACTACCTGCTGCCATCGCATACCATAAAATTTGACGTGGTATGCGATGAACCATCGCATGTCGAGTCGCACTGTAATGTGGGTGCATTTACTTTCATTTACTTTTATTCTCCAGTTTCATTTCAAAATCATGTTAAACAACGAATAATTTAATTCAGAAAATTCATTTCCCAATCGGAATGTCGACGTAATTCAAATTCCCTCTCAATATTGGTAAAGGAAAATTAATCACATGATTTTGGAATTTGAATTACCTCTCCCGGGAAAGGGAAAACAATCAGATACCTGATAGATAGACTGCACTCACGTGCGCATTCAGTCCCCAGGTGCCGACAACGCTGAAATCTATCGTAATAGAAAGGTTTTTTTTTTTTGTTAAATTTACCGGCTGTATGAGATGCTAATTTAACCTTTCAAGATATAGTTACAAGGTGGCCAGGTTGATCACATAACACCAACACATTATCATAGAAATAGCCGACTGAAGTTCAGGATGAAAACGATGATTTTAGGAACTGTTTTTTAGTAGGCGTTGCGAATTAGTCCGAATTTGGAAGGAGAAAAGCTATACAATGAATCACAAATTCGTAAAAGCAATTGAACGTTGCTTCGGTGTTTGGAAGCGCTGCTTCCCTGTTTTACCCTTTGGAATTCGTTTATATATCGACACAAGATTAGCAGTAGTGACTGCTTGTGCCATTCTGCACAATATTGCAAATTTATCAAAGAATCCACTTCCTGAAGAAAGCATGACATTGCTATCTGACACTTGGAACCAGAAAGATGCGCCCATTTTGTTTTTTCTTTATTTCTTCGATACAATGATAGGAATGTCGAAATAGACGTTGAGATAACGCTGAGTGGTATCGGTGTTTTATGCTCCTCTATATTTAGAAAAAACCCATTGAAAATCTTTTTCAAAAACTGTTGCGAAATTAAACCAAATTCTCGGCTTTAGTTCTTGAAATATTGCTGGAAAGGTTATAAATTATTCCAATTAAAATTGGGAAAAATAAAGACAAGATCTCTTGACTGTTTTCTACTTACTAAATTTTATGAACCCAAAAAATAATTTCTTGCCTTGACTCATTGAATTACGCAAATAGATCTCAATCTCTTTTAATACAATGGTTAAGCACATTTTAATTTATATGAGTTTTTTCATTGCAAATAGGCCAGAAAGTGTGTACATGTCCAAAGACCGATGCGCGCCATGGCCCTGTTCTAAACGAAAAAATAATGTAAATAAATTTGAAAAAAAGGTAAAAGTAATAATTCAATTCACTTGAAAAGGACTTCGCATAGATAAAAACCTAAAGCTTAAGTATGTCGGTACTTCGAATTCGTTTGAGGAGAGCAATTATGGATAGTAACTGATGCGGAACACTTAAACCAACAATAATACTAAACCGAACACCCGATGACAACATCAGCGATGGCAGTAACTATTGCGCTACTTGATGTATTTTTTACGTCTGCTCGTAAACGTTGTGTACTTTCCCAGCCATCAAAGTAAACAAAAGAAATTTAAAACATTTTGTATTACAAAAAGCAACGACAAAAGTTTTCAAGCATTTCTATCTGCAAATAACATCTTAGAGAGAGTGTCCTGTTCATTTGATGAAAGCGCTATTGAGGTGCCGTTCTTCATTCAATTTCTGATGATGTGACGTGTCCTGCATTCGAGAACTTGGTTTCTCACTTGCTTCCAGTTGGTGGTAATTTGTGGTTTACAAAAACAAAAAGTAACATTTTTAAATACCAATTGAATACATTAAGAGCTCTCACTCATGTTTTTGCCAACTATTTTTCATGTACTCAGACAAGCATATTTAGGTAAAGATCTTCTCAGCTATGATACGCGTGATGTACTGCGTGACACATGATATCGTGAATAGTGTTTGTTGGTTTGCTTTTTTTGCTGCTGGTTGCTTTCACCTTGGAAAAGGTAAGTCTTTTGTTTACCATAAACAAAAATTTTAAAAATGTTTATTTTAAAGATGTTATAGAATTTACTTTTAGCACAGCCAAAAAGTCTGCTATACTTTCATTAACATATTTTTACCAGAATAACGTGCCCGTACCGAAACGTGCGCACAGTCATTATTTGGTGGCAAAAAGTCAATTTTTCGACCAATTGATTTCAAAAAATTATTGATGCAATTTTGTAGAGCATTGTCTAAACAAGAGAAATCCATTTTCTTTTTTCAACTCGGAACTTTCAAATTTATATTGAATTTGAATTTTTTACATTTTTGAACGAAATTAAATTTTTTTGTTTGAACAAATTGAAAACATACGTCATCTGATTTTGACATTTCCGAGTTATTTTAAACTGTTGTTATATATCAAGGTGTACTTAATAAAGTGATAGCTAGAGCTCGGACTTTGAATATGTAAAAAAATGTAAAAAAAATTCAAAAAAATATTCAAAAAAATTCAAAAAATGCAAAAAATATTCAAAAAAATTCCAAAAAAAAGCAAAAATATTCAAAATGTATTCCAAAAAAAATTTTTTAATGCAAAAAATACCAAAGTATTCGAAAAATTGAACAATTATTCGAAACAAGAATAACAAGTAAGGGTGTCATAGTCAGCTGAGCCTGACAATGTTTAACGCCATAAGGGCCCCATATACCGACTTTTGTTAAATTTCTTTATGAAACCCGCCCCTTTGCCACGCGTATTTTTATGTACTTATATTATATAGATATCATACATACATACGAGGCGTCATTTGTTCGATTTTTTCAAACGTTGATTTAAACTTGGCATAAATAAACACTTAAAACAAGGTGAGAGTTCTCGCAAAAACTGTTATGCCTAATATTGGGATAAATTGCACTGCTTGCTAAGATATGGCTCGATAATTGAGAAAAAAAAGTGAAAATATGAGCGAAAAATGGCCTTTCTGATTTCATAGGCAGTGGCGTAGCGAGATATTTCGGCGCCCGGGGCCCGATGGGGGCACAATGCAGGAAATGCGGTTCCCTCCAATCGGCCTCAACAAAAATACCTTCATAAAATTTGAAATATGATTTGGCGCCCGGGGCGACCTCCCCCTTCTCCCCCCTCACTACGCTACTGTTCATAGGAGCCACAATTATAGTCGTAGGCTGACGTTTAGGCACTTAAAATTTGCGCACGGTCTCCACCTTTCTAAATTAGGTCTATTTTTCAGCTATCTTATACGGTAATTGAGTTGTGGCCCTAAATATGGGGCAAAGTAGAGAAAATTGACTTTGTTCACATTTTGGGCCATATCTCGGAAACGCTACTTAAATTTATCAAACCAATGACTTTTTTTGGAATGAGGGAGCCCTAAGCTAACATAAAATAACCATTAGAAAAAAAGTGTATGAAAAAAAATTTGTTTGTAGCATTGTGTAATGAACCTATCACAGCATTTTTTGGAGAGGATGTTTATGGCTGCAAAGGAAGCATAAGTGCCAACTTTCGTTCCAGTTCCATTTGAATTTCGGGTGCAGGAGGCAATTTTCAAAAAACGGCCTTCGGCGTATAAAAACCCAAGTAAGAGAGCTAAAGTCGGTCCGACTATGGCATTCGCAGCTTCCCAGTCTTTTATTCCGTAGTAAATCGAAAACAACTACCGTATATGCGGACTTCAACAACGACCAAAAACTTGTTGTTTATGGCACGAAGCCACTTTGAATTAGTTTCCCCTCTTTAGGCATTTTGAAAAAATAAGTTCGATTTAGCATGCCTATTTAAATTTTGAATTGTCAAATTAAAAAAAAAAAGCCTACTTCAGTGACTAAAATATTCAAAAAGCACAGTCAAATGCAAAATAATTCAAAAAAATGTAAAATATTCAATAAATTCAAATAATTCAAAAAAATGCAAAATATTCAAAATCCGAGCTCTAGTGATAGCAGTTCTACAACAAGTACAACTCGACAAAAACAACAGGGAGTGTTTTGTTGTGGCGAGTACGTCCAAATGTCAAATTTGTTGTTGTGAGTACAGAAATGTCAATATCAATGTATACAAAAACATATTTGTAAACAAACAACATATCGCACCCTTGCTAATAAATCGGCACAATTCAAAATTTTTTTAATAAATTTTTTTATGTACGATTGAATTTTTCTGTAAGAAACCCAAAAATTTTATTTCTCCTTAGAGTCAAGAGGGATTGAATGATTTTCGAGAAATGGGAAATTTTGAATTGTGCCGATTTAGTAGCAAGGGTGCGATATGTGACATTTAAATCTAGGGCCTTACTCTGTATTGCGATGCGATAGGCAATTCGATGCGATAGCTTATTTCGAGTCAAGTATTACAGTATAGGAAAGACTGTCAAAATGCTAAATGGCTCAAAATGGTGTGGTGAAGTTGAGTAAAAATCAGCTGACTGTCAAAAACAAGTCGAAGAATTTGCAATTTTTATACAAGCCGTAAAAGTATATTATGACTCTTTTTAGGTAAAATTGAAGTTAGAAACACCAAAGTAGAGATGATATTTCATTTTAGAGAACATTTGAGCATCAACGATCCTCGCAAATCAGTATTCAATATTGCAATTAAATTGAACGATTTCGTTAGCGATGCACAAATACTCTAAGCGCAAAGCTTTTATCGAGACTGAACCGAGTACTCAAAAGATTTCTTAAAAACAAAGTAAAACCAAATAAAAAGCAATAACAATTGTTTTCAGCAAGATAATTCGACATTAAAGGAATTTATATATTTTTAAAATGCATGTTTCAAAATGAAAAAAGTACCCTACCCATACCCTAATTGTGACTTTACACAATTAAGATGATTATTGAGGCAGACCCTAGTGCTGGAGGTACCCTTAAAAATCGTCCGATTAAGTCAATTTTTGTAGAGGATGTCAACGATTATAAAAGAAGTATGTTTGTCTTTGGTGCAAGCGCCATCTGAATTTTGGGTGTATAATTCAATTTTCGAATAACGCCTTTTGGCGCGGCCACTTTTCTAAGATTTGTAATCTACATTTTATGCCTTTAAATAAGTCCAAATAAATAATTCCACTAAGTATTTCAAAAGGTTTTGGTTTTAGAGCAGCATTTATGATTTTTATAACAAACCCTACAACGAAGGGATACCCTTGGATATCAGACGAACAGAAAGTCTCGTTTCTAAAAGCTAAACGTTCAAATTGTAGTCGGTTACTATTTTCACCATCGATTTGCACTATTGACTCGTTCCATTTGGCACCATCTGTTCTCCATAGATTCCACGTTCAAATCTAAATTAAACCTGACAAAATCCTCGGAAATCAGTTTTTGGTACTACGTGAATTTTTCTAATGCTAAAAAGAAAAAAAATTCTTAAAAAAACTATATAATATCTGATTTTCTCCGGTTATAAATGATAAAAAAAATCCCTTCAAAAAACTAACTACTTGTACTTGCCCAATTTCTAGAGACGACAACAATACCCAAAATGGAATTGTGGTGGATTGCCTGGTTTCCGTGTGGTTGTTGTTGCCTTTGGTGAATTGCCTGTTAGCTTTGTTGAATTGCCTATTAGCTCGTTTCTCATACTGTAATACTTGTTTCGAGTCGCAATTGGAACGGTTTTTTGCAGTTATTTCCATTTGCAGTTTAATTGGTATGTTGGAGATGCATTTCTGAACCTTTCAGTTCATTTATACGAATCAAAAAACTATAAAAACCATTATACATAATTGTGACTCGAAATTAGCTATCGCATCGAATTGCCTATCGCATCGCAATACAGAGTAAGGCCGCTGCGTTTTAAATATAAAATCAACAAAAAATAGCGGAAAATAATAAAATAAGAAGAAGACATGCGCTAGTGCTACCTACCACCTTATTAAATACACCTTGTTATATATAAGGTATGGAATGAGAACAAATTGGGTAAGCAGACACACAACACTTTTCAGTATATTTCCAAAACTCCGTTACAACGTCTTTATTTGAAGGGGTGCACCCTTTGATTTATTTAATTTTTCTTAAAGTTTGTATATAATGAAAAATGTGGTTATACCTTATTATGCGAAGCCGATTTCATCTTGAAGAATACTAAAAAGCAAATTGTAAACTAAATTTTCTTTCATGTCAAAACATACCAGGCAAATCAAGATTTCGCTTGGTGTGTTTTGAAATTAAAATCGTATTCTTGAGCAGCTGTTTTCGTTTCATTTTGTCTTATCTAGTGTGTTTTCAGTCTGATTTACTAAATCCTGAATTTCGTATTTAACCTTCATGTCTAACATTGGCTGAATTATATAACAAGCTGTGGTGAGTCCACATAGCGACTGGCCGCGAAAAAAGTAAATTAACCAACAGCTGGTACGACGTCTGTGATCACACATCTACCAACAAACGCACAAAGCCGAAAAGAGAGAAAGCTTCTGTAAAAACAAATACCAAGCACATGAGGAACAAGAAAACGCGAAAAATGACATTAGATCTATAAACATGGGTATGAAGGTCAAATAATTCATAAAAGCACTATATACTAACGGAAATTATGGAAAAGGGGGAAGGAAAATGATACAGGGCAAGCCTACACCTGCGAATTTCGTAACAGTTTCATACATTTTCCACTTCTTTTTAATCCATTAATTATGATTGTTAACCTAGAATGCATTCCATCGTATAGCACTTGCGCTGGCTTATATGAAGATGACGAAGATGACGAGAACGAAGAAGACCGCGATGCAGACTCATTAAACATAAAACCACCACAGGCTGTTATACCTCATAGCCGAGACAGGGAAGCACACGGTATTGGGAGACGACGTCTTAAGGAGAAATTAAACAGCAGTAAAGACAAGGATAATGACAAAAAACATTCCAAAGATCGCCGACACAAAGAACGCAGCAGTATAAAAGAACGTCATCATCGAGGAGAACGTGAGGAACGAGCTTTAAGAGTAGAACGCGGCGAACGTGAGAATCGTGAGTACACGAGCGGTGTTCTGGATGTTGGTGGCAATGGAAATGGTGGCAGTAGTACAGAACACCGTCGTGATGAAATAGAACGATACAGTAAAGCACGTGCAAATTATGATCTAAGCAGTTCCGCTGACGAAACGCACGATACTCGGCGTGGGTATACGCGTCATTTCGAACGTAGTGATAACACTGCTCGAAGCAACCACTACCATAACTTACAACATCAGAAACATCAGCATCAGCATCAGCACCAGAATAACCTTCAACAGCAATACCACCACGTGCAGCATATACAGCAACGTTCGCAACATCATGATCACTATGAACGAGCAGGTATCTATCACCATAATAGCACCAGCAGTGGCAACGTGAACTATCATGTTGGTGGTCGTCAGCATAATAAACACAGCGGCGTTATTAGCGGCAATCATTATGACGACCCTCCTCGAACGTTAAGTGGTGGTGAGCGTGAACGCGATCGGGATCATGATCGGGACCGTCGCAAATATGCTGCTTCCAATGATCAAACAGTTAAAGATGCTGAGAGCCTCGAGCAAGACTTACGTTCACGTTTATTAAGCAAACGGCACAAATATGTGCGTAGCAGCGCTGGTGGTAATGAAGAGCATTTTGGTGAACGTTTCGATAATGCTATCGAATATAAAAATTTACAAAAAGTTGAACGTGTACGTTCTCGTCGAGATAAAAAGTGGGATGTTAGTGGAGATAGTGGTGGTGCTGGCAGTACTACAAACAGCAGTGTCATTGAAGTTCTTGATAGTCCAGAGGTACAAAGTGGAAGCAAGCACAACCACAAGTCTAGACACCGCTTGCGAACACGGCATTCAGACACATCTCCACCGCATGCTGCCCTCATAAAGGGAAAACCAAAAGAAACCAATAATCCAGAGCTTCTGGCACGCAGAGCTAAATTCTTGACGGCAGAACGTGAAAAAGAGCAACGCAAGGAATCAGCGCGAGCTGAGTTACAGGCAAGGCGTGTAAAGCTGCGCCAACGTGATGTCACTAGAGCTTTAAGCCCGAGCGCTGTTGCGGCCAGCGTCACAGCTGGCCTGAACGTTATAAAGCGGAACGTAGACGAAGACGACAGCAATAGTAAAAGCAACAGGAAGCGTAAGCGTGAGCCTACAAAACAAGAAAAGACCGACTTGATGACAGTTGACGTTGATGCTGATGATGTTGATGTTAGAGCAGAGCATGCGAGCAGTGAAATGGATGAAAGCGGTGGATCTGAGGACGTTAGTATCAGTCTGAGCCCTACTCCTAGTCAATCTGTTGATGATGAAAGTGAAAGTGAGAGTCACAGTGACTCAGGCGCAGCGGTTAGTGTTAAAAGTGCTTCGTGTACGCCGAAAAGAGGAGAAGCAAACAGAAAACATAAAAAACGCCGAGATTGCGATTTATATAGAAGCAAGAACAATGATTATGAAGTTTATCGCAACAACGATGACGTAGATCACGATAAAGACGAAAGCCAACACAGTTACTCTGAAACGACAAAAAAGATGCGAAAGAGTAGCAAGCATAGCAGTAGAAAGGTAAATCGGGATGGTTTGCTGTATAACAAAGACGTTGCGACAAATGACAGCGAAGCCGAAAATCGTAGCTCATGTACTTCTGTTGAAAGCGAAGATAGTTTCTACGCTAACCGAAAACGAGAGAAGCGCGATAAAGGCGTCTGTGATGAGAGCAGCGATGAAGAACGACAAGCTAAAGATTTTTATCATGCTAAAATAAATAAACCGTCGAAGTCAACCTCCCATAAGCCGAAATCTGAGAAAAGATCCAAAACTAAGCATAGAGAAGAAAATTCGCCTAGTGACAGTCCCATCAGCGAGGGAAGCGTAAAAACACATAGAGCACGAACAAATCACAAGATGAAATTGTCAGGATCTGCCAATGAACAAAGCGGAAGCCTAAGTGATGCAGATTCTGAAGTCGGCAGCGAAGACAGTTATTACACAAAAAAGAAACAAGCACATCGACATCGCCACCATGGACAGGCCGAGGAAGAAGGCTCTAAAAAGTCAAATCGCAAAAGTGTAGGTGTCCGGAGTAATGTTAGCCCCTCCTCTGTTAGTGTTTGCAGCCAAGAAGATGATGATGGTGGCGACAACGTGAAACCAAAAAATGGTGTACGGCTTAGTAATGCGAGCAGCAGTCGCAGTGGCAGTGATGACGATTGGCGCGAGAAAAAATCTCGTAATCCCAAATATAGCCATGATGCCAAGTAAGTTTCATATAATTCACATTGTCAATTTTTATTACTAAAGGCATATGCCTTCATGGCATGCAAAATTTTATGATACCAAAATTAATATAAGAAAGATAAAGTAAATTTTTACTGTGACATCACGAATAAAAAATTATAAGTGGGATTTCATGCAGCTTCACATATTTTACGAAATTGAAAATTTTGGGAAATAAGCTGTCAAATTTTAGGAGCTTTTTAGCAAAGCATGTTTGGGGGTGACTTATACAGTCAATTGAGTTTGATGAACAGAAAAAGTAAGGTGAAATGGGTTTAACTCTTTATTCGAAGAAAGATGGAATTCTAACATGAATAAACATTAATTTTAAGAATTTTTTTTTTTTAGCTTTTATATATATTTATTGTATTAATTTTAATGTTATTAGAGTCTGACGCCCTGATCCCACTATCTGCGCAGTGCGCGGGATTTTTGCCTAAATCAAAGCGCCGATAGTGTGAACGCAATTTTCGGACTCTGATACTGACAAGTGTGATCTTCTTGCTCGATTTTTGTCCCAATTTTATTGTTCCCCGATATATATTTTTGACAATATGTGACGATAATGTGAGCCCAAACAATGATTGTGGAAATTGTTGAAACTTGTGCCGTTCTGCCCCGATAAAAATCGGCGCATATTGTGCTATTTGCGCAGATAGTGGGATCCCAGCTTCATTATAAGTAATAGAAAGTTAAATTTATCTATTAATACGCATATAACTGTAATTTATTTTTAACGCGGGCCTCAGATAAAACGAGTATCTTCGCGATGAAAATGTTTTTTTTTAATGGAAATTAGCTTGGATAGCCCCATTTATCCATTTATATTAAAATTCTTTTGTGCAATAATAAACTGTTTTGCATTTTTGACGTCACAAATTCTGAAAAATTTCTCCAAATGATATCGCTTTTATATATATTCTTTCTTATAAACAGTCAATTCCTTGCGGATATAAACGATATTCACATGACGGAACTTAGCAAAGACGAAATGAGCAATAAAAAAGTCCGTCGTTTGGAGCGATCCGAAAATAGTACTGGCGGAAACATTATTTCCGAGGAGGATGGAGCCGAAATGGAAATAGTGTACGATGATAAAGGTGTTCCACTTCCAAATTATTACCCAGGTATACAAGGCTGTCGTACTGTTGAAGAGTTCGAAAGTCTAAATCGAATTGAGGAGGGTACATATGGAGTTGTTTATCGTGCCCGTGATCAGCGAACAAATGAAATCGTTGCACTAAAACGTCTAAAAATGGAAAAAGAGCGTGAAGGATTTCCTATAACCTCACTCCGTGAAATAAATACATTGCTCAAGGGTCAGCATCCAAATATCGTTACAGTACGTGAGATCGTAGTCGGTTCGAATATGGATAAAATTTTCATTGTTATGGACTATGTCGAGCACGATTTGAAATCTCTCATGGAGACGATGAAGACACGAAAGCAAATCTTCTTCCCCGGCGAAGTGAAATGTTTGACGCAACAGTTATTGCGTGCTGTCAGCTATTTGCATGACAATTGGATACTCCATCGTGATCTGAAGACATCAAATCTGCTGCTTTCGCACAAGGGTATACTTAAGGTTGGCGATTTTGGTTTAGCACGTGAGTATGGCTCACCACTGCGTAAATATACCTCGCTGGTGGTCACACGCTGGTATCGTGCACCCGAGCTCTTACTTTGCTCGCCTATGTACTCAACACCAATTGATATTTGGTCGGTTGGTTGCATTTTCGCTGAATTTTTGCTCATGACGCCGTATCTGCCCGGGAAATCAGATATTGATCAATTAAATCGCATTTTTCGGGTGAGTCTAGAGGTTTTGAGTTAACTATATATATATGATTATATTTTCCATAATTTCCGGTTTTTTTTAACAGGAACTTGGTACCCCTAATGAGAAAATATGGCCAGGGTACAATGAGTTACCCGCTGTTAAAAATGTGCTCAGCCAGAATTCGCAATTCGCTGATTATCCAATGTCAAATCTACGCAAACGCTTCAAGGATAAAGTCAGCGCAGTGGGCATTTCGCTGTTACAAGGACTACTTGCCTATGATCCAAAGCAAAGATTGACCGCGGAAGCAGCATTAGAGCATGTTTATTTTAAAGAACTACCGCTACCTATCGATCCAGCCATGTTTCCCACTTGGCCAGCCAAGAGTGAAATGGGTTCTGCACGCAAAGCGGCACACTCACCAAAGCCGCCATCTGGCGGTGCACAATTCAAAAAGTTGGGCCAAGACGATATAGCGATAAGTGTCGGAAAATCTTCCTGCACGACTTCTGGAGGCACTAGTAAAGGCAGCAGCAAGGTCGTCTCCGGAATTATTACGGGCAACAAAAAAACAGCGGCCAGTACAGGTTTTGTACTCAATGCTGGATTAGATAGACGCCAGTTTGCGGGACCAGGTTTTAACCTAAAGTTTTAGTCGAACTCAATCATCGGACAACGAGTAAAAGGTTGTTGAATCACACAATTAACTTACATGTGTTATTGACAGGTATGGCAACACGAATGTATATATTTGTTTTATAGACATTGTCTCAATGATGCTGATGTAAATTTAGCCCTTATACACCGTGTTGCACTTTCATATCTACATTTAAAATGCTGGCACTGTAATTTAGTTTTTACGAAGTTTGCATAAACCGAACGAATAATTTTGGAGAAGGAAGAAGAACTTATAATGGTATAGAAAGAGCTCTTTAGATAGACTCCAAGGTTCTAGTTTTTATTACTCTTTATATTTCTTCATCTTGGAACTTTCGCTTCGAACATTTTATTTAATTTTGAAGAAATTCATTCAATTTTGGTGGACTTGATTAAGAGTCTACCAAGAGATACTATTTGTTTGATTATTGTGGAGAGCACTAGATTAGTGTGCACGCAAATAATAAATAATTATAAATAAGAATGAAGTTTTATTTGAATCCTGTCTTGACATTTTGTTTTCTGCTTTCATAAAACATTTACAGGCGCGAGCAAAAGTGTAAAAGTAAATACTGAATTATATAAAAATAATTCAAAGAATGTTCAAATAAAATTTAGAATGGGACTTTGGTTAATTAAAAAAAAATTTTCGGGCCTATTACAGCAGTCGCGCCGTTGACGCAAAAAATAGACGAAGCGACAGATTCGTATTACAGTAGTCGCCGTCGATGCAATATTTTCGTCACTAAATATCTATTACCGTAGTCGCCGTGAGAATCGCTTCTTGTCGTTTTCTGTCGATGATGACGACGAGCAGGCGAGCAGTGCGATAAAAGCAATCAAAATCGGTCTCGGAACCTTTCGCAACCTTCATAAACCTTTCAAACATTGGAATTTTTCTCTTCTTTAAAACAAGCAGCTTATAGTTGACCGAATTGGTCGTCAGTTTGTGTGCTGCTTTTTCGTGGCTGGATTTTTAGAAGAATTTAGAAGAATTATAAGTTATTTTAATACATTTTCTTAATTTTTTTTGGTGTTTTATGTTTTTGAAGGGAACGCATAAAAATGCGACTCAGGCTTCTATACTAGTTGAAGTCATGGAAAATCACCCGGGCATGGCCAAGGGTTTTACTAAGCGGGGCAAACCGATTTTGGCCTTGTTATGGCAGTAACTCGTGGTTATCGTTAAATTCTGCACACCCACCTACAAAAGATGTAATCATCCACCTAATTCTCCAGCTCAATTAATCTTACAAACTTGGCAACATCAAAAACGCAATTACTGCAGAACTCATTTTTTTATTTTGTAACACAAACTGATCTAGTTTAGGTTAGGTTAGCGTGGCTGCCACCACGAAGGGTTACGCACGTACCCCGTTGTGATACCACGAAAATAGGAAATAAAAAAAATAAAAAACAAAGGCACAGAAAAAACGGCAAACTAACATCCACGACCGAACTGGGAGTTGAACCCAGAACTTCTCGCATCGAAAGTTAACATCTAAGTCAACTACGCCACGGCGGCCGTCAAGACCGAACTAATTTTTATCACAAATTCTAGTTTTCGCTTTATTTTGTATGATAGCAAAATAGCTGTTTCTTTTGTCGGATTTTCCTATCTTCGAAAAAAGCAAAACTGTGTCGTTTTCATAACACCATTTGAAACAGATATTCATTTCAATTCTGATTCTGATTCTGATCTAGTTCTGTGTCTGTTTCCATAGCAGCCCCGAATATAATGAAAGTTACCTGACAAGCTGCGCTCAGTTGTAAGATTTACCAAACTACAAACAAACAAGTCATAAAACTACCGATAACAGTGTTTATACACCACTTATGTTTATTTTTTCGCCCAAAAATCGAAAAACACTGGGAAACTCAAGATCTTTATATTTTCAACTTTGCTGTTTTTCAGTTAAATACTTAGGCTTTTCTTGCCTCATATAGTCCTTCAGCAATTCCTTTTTGTTTTCAAAATAATCCCGATACCAAAGAATATGGTCTTTCTTCTCCCGCGCAGATAAGTAAGGATTTTTCGAAAGTCCAACACACACCAATTCCATAAAATGGCGTATAGGTCCTTTCTCTGGACACCATGCTTCTATATGCTGCTCTAAAAATATGTGCTCACTGAAATCAACGTCAGCTTCCTCAATTTTCCAGTCTTGCTCATTATCGATTGGAAATTCCCACGCTTTTCCTTCTTCCGTTTTTAAAGCCAATTGCTCAAAATAATTTGCCGGCGGATGCGCAGATTGTAACTTAAATTCTAGTTTTCGCAATTCATGCCATGTATTCAACGAATCTGCCGACTCTTTAAAAGAACTGACAATTTTGAAAATTCCCAATTCTTCGGCGCCATATAAATTAACACTACCGGTATAGCTTTCGGCTTCGCTTCTCTGTGCTTGAAATTTATTTGTCCTCTTGCTTGTATTACCGTCAGATGTTTGCTGTCGATTACGTGCAGCGGCTAAATTCTTACGAGCATAGTTGCTGCGAGCAAATTTCTCTTGTCCGTGCGGACTGCGGTCAATTTTCATACCAACGATGAGTTCGCTGTATTGATGAAAGACTTAAGGAAGAATTTCGTGGGTTTTAAATTTTTTGCACGTACTCACCTTAAACCGCACAGCGCTACTTTTTTCTTTCCGCAATCTTGGTCTTCTTTCATATTATCTTTCCTGTGACCAAGTAGTTTAGCCAATAACTCAGATTCCGTTTGATGTTGTTGTGTCTCAGCGTCCAACATTGATGCAACATTTTTAACTGCTACGACTGCATCCTTTTTAGTTAGCTCTTCCTTAATTGTGTTCCTAATTTTTATGTTAGAGTTTCCCGGAGTGGGCAATTTCGGTGAATGGCTGCTGGCTACACTATACGCACCATCGGTTGCCATCGACGCCAATAAGCGATTGAGTTTCACAGTGGCAGATTCTTCTTCTTGGCTGCACTCTTTTGTACTACCAGAATTCTTATCGTGTTTGTCACTAGTCTCTGCCTGTTCATATTTTTTTGTACCCTTCTCGTCACATGAATCGTCCTTCTGTGAAAATTGATTAACTCGAGATTTACTCGAACGCAATGACAGCAGTCTGTAATTTTGTATGAAAGGGTTGAGCGAAGAAGAACTCATTGTCGTGTAAAAGATATGCAAATTGTATATCTTACCGTAATTTTATTCCATTATACGGCAATCTTATCATCTTAATGAATAGAAAAAGAATTCGGTTTTTTGGTTATCAAATCATATGTCATGATCAGTGATGGAGCTGGAAAACATTGGGTGGAACTATCGATAGTATCGATATTATCACATATGAGGCCAATTACGCTATTTACACGTTAAGACATTTCGATAATAAAACAAATTTTCGTGGGGAAGAGACGCAGGGGGAAGAGAGAAAAACGCTCCCACACCCAGGGCTGCCAGATGATTTTTGGCTAAAACCGTCACTTTTTAACAGAAAAATCGTCAAAATCGGCATTGAACTTTAAAAAATCGTCAAAAAAACGCATTTAAAAAAATATGTTTTAAAAAGGAAATTTGCCTTTATTGAATTCATTTTTGTACTGAAAAAAAGATAAATAACAGAAGTATGCTTTCAGCGTTTGTAATATTTGTAAAAGATACGAAGAAAAAATAACATAATTATGCTTTGAGCATTTTTATAATATGAACAAAAACTTTTTAATATATATTAGTATTGAATTCATTAGTGTAGGTATATAAAACTTTAATATTAATCAAGCCTTAAACTTCGCATAAAACCGTTAAGGTTTTTTGTTAATGAGAAATGAGAAAAAACATTGCACTACTATTTTTATAATAACTTTTGAATCGTTTGTCCCATTTACACCAGCTTAGGCAATTAAATTAAATACTATGACACTCTTATAATTATTCGAAACGGATTTGCAACGATAACTTTAACACTGGATGTCACCGTTAATGCTGATAAAAATTATAAGTGTTTTCGAAAGGAAACGAAATGACAAAAAACCAGAAGTTTGCGAAGTTGGCTGTGATTGTATTGAAAGTGACACAGTTAGTTTCGAATAATTATAAGAGTGTCATATGGAATCTACAGTGACCCGAAGCCAATTTTGATAGCCCAAAAAAAAAAAAACAAAAGAGTGTCATACATATATGTCAGTATCTGCTTAAATTTAATTTTTAATAGAGTTTTACATCAAAATCTACGTTATAAAATCCTTTATTAAGCTGCATTCACATGGTGGCTCGCACCAAAATTTGGCCGAAGTTGCAGCTATAGTTCTATATGGTATGAATCGTGCAAATTTGATTGCCATCTGTTTTATTTTTACTATTGTTACCACACCTGGTCAGATTGATTTAAAAAACGTCAATTATTGGGTATTTTTGGGGTAAAAATCGTCAAATCGGTAAAATGCATATTTGGCATAAAAAATCGTCAAATGACGATAAAATCGGGCTATCTGGCAGCCCTGCCCACACCACATCCCCGCGCGTCCTTAGCCAACAAAAAGTGTGTTTCATTATCGAAATGTCTTAACGTGTAAATGACCTCTTTTCCACTAGTCAATTGTTGATCGTCAATTCCTATCTATATTCGCTTTTGTAGTTGCATTCGCTTTTACACTTAAGGCCTGTATCGAGCAGGCATGAACTTTCAAACTCCATATAAATAAAAGTGCGCTAAAAGCACGATAAATGGATTTCCGCTGTCAATTAGCAAGCCCATATCCAGCACGAGTGAAATCAGTGTTGTTAAAATGACATCAGGGTTGTAATTTTTCGCACTTTTGGAGAAAAGTGGAGACTAGTTTAGCCAGTGAAATAAACCCAGCAAGCCATATACGCGTATTAATCTAGGTTACTCACTAGTTTTATACACGGATTCTTTCAGTCACACGTAAATGGGCGAATATAGATTTATACTTGTTTATCTTGTGTACGAATAGCAGCTCTCACACTCTTTCGACAAAATCATTAGCATATGTGAGTGTACCCTGTAAAGCACGATCCCTGCAGGACTTTTATCAACCGATTACTAAATAAGTTAATGAAAAGCGAACTTTCAGATATACGTATTTTCTAAGGAATGCAAAGGCCGACTGCGAAAACGCATAAAAAATTTGTTTTAAGACCACAAAGCGTACCCCGTTGTAAACGGGATTAATAATCGCTAAAAAAAAAAAAAAAAGTATTTATATTATATTTTAAAATGGCCCTATATGTTCAAAATAATAGCATTGACAGACATATGGTGTAAAGTCTAAAGACTTCATACTACAATGAAAGAAGTCTATGTTGGGGTGACACACTACAATTGATTGCGGATTTCTATTGTGGACTTCTTTAAAACAGCTGATAATTGAAAATTAAAACAACAACAAAAACAATAAACACATTTTGGCAGCATTTAGCCTCGATTTTATCTCAAAAGAGTCTATGGAAATATATTTTGTTTGTTATATAAATCCATACGATGGAATAAATTTCATGTAATTCGCATAAATTACTTGAAATTAGAAATTTAAAATTGAGGCCTTTTACATTAGTCAATAGTTGATCGTCAATTCCTATCGATATTCCCTTTTGTAGTTGCATTCGCTTTTACACTTACTCGAAAGAATTGATCGTCAATTCTTACTTCGTTTGCCTTTTATGACATTTTCCTCTTCAAGACAGGGGTGATATTTTATAAAATTCAAGCAAATTAAAATATGTATCTCTGATTAAGGGTTGATATCAAAAGCATAAATACAGCACTACCTGTTTTGTTTTAATGAATTTAATTATTGATGCTAAGGAGTATTTCAAAATGCTTGAATTAAAAATGCTTTTTGAAAAAGACAATTTTTAGTGAGTAGCTGTTAAATTGATCTGTTTGAAAATAAATTCTATTAACGATTTGTAGGAGTAAACTATCTAGGTGATTTTCATATTGTCAAAAGAATAAAGGCGAAACTCCAGAAACGACGGAACATTTCAGGCGTATTAGGCGGAGGAAATGTAGCTGCTTCCATTTAAATGCATTTCCATACATTGATTCAATGGAAGCAGCACAAATGTTTTCACCTTTGCCGCATATACCGCAACAACCGTCATTGCAGTCGTTTATGGAGTTTCGCCTTAAACTAAAATTATATTCATCACATTTTTCTTAATTTCTTATAATGTACAGTTTTCGGTCCATACAAGAATGTAAGATCCTAAAATATTGATCAAGAAAAATAAGTAATAACATTTAATAGCATGTGATACTGCCTCCACGAACAACGAAAACGAATAAAATATATGTCAGAAATTTGCTCCCAGCCATCGATAAGTTCGATAAACGAAATAGAGTAAAGACGGATTGAGCGAGTACGTGCAACCAGAAAACGCTCAACTTTTCGATAACGATAAGTTATCGTTTTGTACTGAAAATGAGGCCTTTTACATTAGTCAATAGTTGACCGTCAATTCTCATTTTCAGTACAAAACGATAACATATCGTTATCGAAAAGTTGAGCGTTTTTTGGTTGCACGTACTCGCTCAATCCGTCTTTGCTCTCTTTCGTTTATCGAACTTATCGATGGCTGGGAACAAATTTCTGACATTTATTTTATTCGTTTTCGTTGTTCGTGGAGACAGCATCGCATGCTATTATATGTTTTTACTTATTTTTCTTGATCAATATTTTAGGATCTTACATTCTTGTATGGACCGAAAGCTATAAATTGAAGACTAATTCTTATGTTATAAGATATGAAGAAAAATGTGATGAATATAATAAAAATTTAAGGCGAAACTCCATAAACTATAGCAATGACGGTTGTTGCGGTATACGCGGCAAAGATGAAAACATTTGTGCTGCTTCCATTGAATCAATGTATTGAAATGTATTTAAATGGAAGCAGCTACATTTCTATCGCCTGAAATGTTCCGTCGATTCTGGAGTTTCGCCTTTATTCTTTTGACAATATGAAAATCACCTAGATAGTTTACTCCTACAAATCGTTAATAGAATTTATTTTCAAGCAGAACAATTTAACAGCTACTCACTAAAAATTGTCTTTTTCAAAAAGCATTTTTAATTCAAGCATTTTGAAATACTCCTTAGCATCAATAATTAAATTCATTAAAACAAAACAGGTAGTGCTGTATTTATGCTTCTGCTATCAACCCTTAATCAGAGATACATATTTTAATTTGCTTGAATTTTATAAAATATCACCCCTGTGTTGAAGAGGAAAATGTCATAAAAGGCAAACGAAGTAAGAATTGACGATCAATTCTTTCGAGTAAGTGTAAAAGCGAATGCAACTCCAAAAGGGAATATCGATAGGAATTGACGGTCAACTATTGACTAATGTAAAAGGCCTCAATAATGAGAATTGACGGTCAACTATTGACTAACACGGCAGCCACACGTTCAATTTTTGCCTTTCAAGTTCCCATACACTCAAAACATTTTACTAACACACTCACACTTTTAGGACTTGAACGCCAACTTGACTTCAATTTTTCTTTCAAGCTCCGTTTCAATTTTACGTTCAAGTTTTTAACAGCTGATCATAGTTGCATAGCATTCTAAGTTGTTTCCTTGACGACGGCATTTTGAAAATAAAATTGCCTTTCAAGTTGCGTGCAGCCTACGTCATAGCTTCAATTTTAAAGAAATTTGACAACCAGTAGGTGTGCTCAACTTGAAAGCAAATTATTGAACGTGTGGCTGCAGTGTAATGTAAAAGGCCTCATTCTGGTTTCCGATAAAATAATCGATATTTCGTTTTTTTTTTTTGCAGCGTTGCCATATCAATCTAAGAAGTCCACAATAAATCCCCCCTTTCAATGTAGTGTGAAGTCTATAAAAAGTCTATGATGGCTAAGGTAGACTTTTGAGAAATACCTATGTGTGTCACCTGGACTTCACACCATCATGGTGTAAAATACCTATGTCTGTCAGTGCTATAAAATTAAGAACAAACAAATTACTTATATAACAATTTTCAAAAGAACATGTATTTTCAAACAACCATCTCATAGTCGACCAGACTTCAACTTTTCGCTAAATCACCTGCAGAAAATCACGCTACAAAACCGCACGGTAGTTTCCTTGCATATCTCGAGTAGCAACGGATAAACAACATGAGCGACCAACTTGAAAAATGATTTTTCGATTTTCATTTCAACAGAAATGACAAAAAAAACTAACACACAGGGTGAGAGACGATCGCGATATGCTAATGAGTGAAAGAGAAAGGAAAACCTGATCTTTTTTTGGCGGCATAATCATTTTTCCCATATTTTCTTTCCTTCTCATCTTTGTTTTGTTTATGTTCTGTTGTGAACAAATTTCGTGTTCTTTCAAAGAATATGAAAAACGAATGAGTGAAATGCGTAGAGCTCGTAACGCGAAATACCGCCCCTTTATAATCTATACTCTTTGACAATTGTATCAAATGGAGCTCCTTCAAAATGCCTAGTTCTATCGGCGAGATATTTTAGACACAACGATTTTATCAAAACGATTTTTATTGAAGTTGTTCTTCTGGTAGATTTTTTGGACTTTTTGCAGTACTTGTTTGAAAAAGCATAAATATTTACCTTTAAGTGAAATCAAAACTAAAAAAGTAAATTCAAACATAAAAAATTCAAAATTTTCACATAACGGTTCTCTCGTCGCAAAATAACATGAAAAAGCGAATACTGTAAAATGGAATTTTAAAAATCGTCACACATCGTTCCCTTTCTTCACCCGTCACTCGACTACAATCGAGAAATTTAACAAACAACTGTCTCTTTTCTCTAGTTATTGAATTATTAAAAAAAATATTTTCCTGTATCTGACAGGAAACATCTGTTTCTGACGCGGCAAATACTAAAAAAAAACTTAATATCAATTCTTTCAGGTAAGTGTAAACACAAATGAAACCTAAAAATGGAATATGGTAGACACATAAATTAACCGTCAACACTAGACTAGTGTAAAAAGGCTCATACTTTTCAGGCCAATTAGATACTTATATTTGGCTACGAAAAAAATTGACTGGGTGGCAACGATAATCACATGTCATTTCTCTAGATTTGACAAACATATTTCCTTTCCGTTTTGACTTTTTTCGCGTTTGGATGTAAGTAGAGGAAAGATAATTTTTAATCTTGGTCGATCCGCTATATGAATTGAGGAAATTTTCCTGAATCACTCACAACGCGAAATTTTATACCTTAATTCATAAGGCGATTCAAAAAACATGCAAAATTTTCTCTTGGAATGTGAAAATTCTCATCTTAAAAGTAGTATTTGATATTTTTCCTAAAAATCTACATATTTTCAGTTGCAAACAGAAGCGATATGAAACTTAACCGATTTGTGTCGTCCCGGCGTCGTAAGAACCGCAAGCGACATTTCCAAGCTCCATCACACATTCGCCGGCGACTCATGTCAGCCCCACTATCCAAGGACTTGCGACAAAAGTATAACGTACGTTCAATGCCCATACGCAAAGATGATGAAGTGCAAGTGGTGCGGGGTCACTTCAAAGGCAACCAGGTGGGAAAGGTTGTTCAGTCATACCGTAAGAAATTCGTAGTTTACATTGAGAAAATTCAGCGCGAAAACGCCAACGGCACGAATGTTTATGTTGGCATTCATCCCTCGAAGTGCTTAATTGTCAAATTAAAGCTCGATAAGGACCGCAAAGCTATATTGGATAGGCGTGCGAAGGGACGTATGGCTGCACTTGGAAAGGACAAGGGTAAATACACTGACGAAACAGCAGCGCAACCAGTCTAAGCAGTTCTATCATAACGTTAAGCAGTTTAAAGAAAAAAATTTCAAAAAACTTGCTTTCTTTGAAATAAAAAAAATATTTAAAAAAATCATTTCTTTACATTAAAGAAAATAATTTTTCATAATCAAAACCAAATTTCAGTTACTTTTTTCTTTGGTTCTGAAATTATCCGAGTTGTCTTCGAATAGTTGAAATACCAAGCCGTTAAATGATTCATTTAATGCGCAAAAAAGGAATTGTGATATAATTTGGACATCTATCTTAAGTTAATCGGTAACGTGCCCACAGTAGGCTTCCTAGATCAAAAGTGTGTTAGTGAAACAAGCTAATTTTGTACCGTTGCCGGAAATGAATGGATTCTTCAGTCAAGACGAATTTTAACAGCGTACGCATGGCATTGCTCATGAAAATGAGCATATGATTTCTGTTGATTTTATAGAATAATAAAAAACTTACAGGGCTGTAAATGATTAGAATAATTCTCATTCTCTGACGGAAAAATCAAGGAAATACTGATTTAAAAAAAAAAATCATAACGTAAGTTTTTGCAATTTTTAAAAATATCGTGAAAATTAGCTAATCATTGGCTCCAAAAACATGGGTCGACAAGGTTTATAACGCTTTGTTTTGTTTTTATGTGATTATTTTAATAGTTACCGTTATTTGCGGTCCCTGAAAAGATTTTATGAGGAAATTTCAAAGGCTAACTCCATCGGTCCATCTTTGTAAAATTCTCATTTTTATGATATAATCTATGACCACTGACCATAGGTGTGATAGAACCCCTCCTTGGGGGCATACTATGAAATATTTAACGCGCGCCGAGATGTCCTTTACTTAGAATTTTATGTTACGGTGTATGAGCGTGACTGATCCGTTTTATCAAACGTTGGTCAATGCCTTTTCATTAGTATCCGACCGAAGGTTCGGTTTCGGCCAAAAAAACTGAGCTAAATGCCGAAGATTCGGTTTCGGCAAAAAATCTTGTTTCGGTCGAACAATACTTTTCATTCACGTGCCTTGATAATTGAACCATGACGGCAGTGCCGGATTAAGGTAGGGATAGCTGGGGCTATAGCCCCGGGCCCCAACTGGCAACGGGCCCCGAGTGTCCAAATAAAATATCATCAAAATATTTCAAAAAATATTTTTCGAGTAAAATCGCTTTAAGGTCTAAAAATTCATGAAATAAAAAATTAAATTATATGTATATAAATTGTTTATCTTACTGTTCATTTTATTTGAAAGAATTTATATTGTACTAATAACTCATCTTGAACTTAAATTGACATTAACAGTTATTCCTTTTCAAAAACTACGCCAAAAAGAGCATCAGGGGGCCCCATCACTATATTAGCCCCGGGCCTCATTACACTCTAATCCGCCGCTGCATGACGGGTATTGTCGAAAATTCACTATGTCGTAAAAAGCGCGAAGCGATCTTTGTGCGATAACGATCTGTACCGTTACGTATCCTAAGTGCATCCTCAGTGGATTTCCCTTTAGAATATGCATACTGCTTTGGATGCAAAAGGTTTTTTTTTTTTTTTTTTTTTTTAGAAAAATTTTACCTTATGTGTATTCCTCGATGTAGCCAATAATCTTGAAAATTCCAAGCTTTTTATAATGTTCATACAATGTACATTATAAATTAAATCTGAATTTTAAGTATCGTTTTTGGTTATCGTTCTATTGATATTTTTCTACAAACCTTTTAGTTTATTTGAAACAAAATCAAGAAATAGAAATCGCGTTTTATTTTCATAGAAATAACATTGAAAGGCTTATCTTTTAAGTTTTATTCCTTTCTTCAAAGAAAAATATAATTAAAAAAATATTCGTCGGTTCGACGAAGCATAACCAACCATATTGCATTTTAAAAAAGCATAACCCTCCAGTTAAACGACGAATAGTGATTTATTCCCATCACTGGGTACTCCCAAGGTCAGGGGCCTTACTCTGTATTGCGATGCGATGGAAATTATTGTCGCAATTGAAATGATTGTTTGTACTTATTTCCTTTTTCAGTTTAATTGGTATGTTGGAAATGCATTTCCGAGCCTTTCAGTTCATTTTTACGAATCAAAAACTATAAGAAACCGTTCCAATTGCGACTCGAAATAAGCTATCGCATTGATTTGCATATCGCATCGCAATACAGAGTAAAGCCCCAGGTATCAGGGTCAATTGCAGGCACAAAGTTGACACGTACACTATTTGTGTAGTGAAAGTTTCGCTAAAAGGAACATGTCAACGACAAACGCTTCTGACTGTAAAACGACAATAAAGCTATGCGTGAAGGCAGGTACTGGTACCTATGAATCAATGAAGTCCTCTAGATGTCTTATATGTCAATTTTTTTCTTTTTTATTTGAAGGTTCGCTTCGCAAAATTGAAGGCAAAAATTTTCTCAATAAAATTGAGTTTTTAATGGCTGCTCTTACAAGTGGAAATTCGTCAAATTATTTATTTTAATTTTTTTTTTAAATAAATAGTTCTTTGTAGTTTCTAATTAGTTTAGAAAATTAGTTGTAATTTTATTCAAATATATTAGGGGGATTCACAGAGACGTCTTAAAATCGTTGGAAAGTCGGAAATTCGGAAAATTGCGACTTCTTAAAAATTTTTAAACTTTTTTTGTATCATGCACAACTTGCACAGTCAATTAAATTTTTCCGATCTTCCGACTTTCCTATTTTCCGACGCCTTTGTGAATACCCCTATTAACATTAATTTGAAAATAAGGTCGTGTGCAAAATTGAAGTAATGAAAGGAAACAGAACATGAAATTGTGCATTTGTGTTGGTTCAACGGCTGAATTCTAGGAAAAGCGAGGTGAAATTTTAGTAACCTCGTAGAGAACGAATGACACATCTACAATTTTATGTAATACGATTTTGACTTAAAATACAATTTTGCCTTCCAATACAACTTTGTCTTGCAATACAATTTTGTCTTGCAATGCATTCAGTATTTCCCAGTCGGCAATTGGGTCTTGCATGAATTTATTCTTGTAAGAATTCGTCGATGAAATAAGTAAGATATGTAATGTCGAAAAATATCAGTAATAGTAAGGCAAATATTCGGTGATAGCGGACCGAGAAGTTTTGGAAATCTCATCTATTGTTTTTTTCATTTTTTTGTGTTTTATGGTTCAGAAGAAAATTGATGAAGTTCTGAAGAACTCCTCGGTCCGCTATCGCCGAATTTTTGCCTTACTATTCCTGGGTTTTTTCTTATGAACGCATAAATGCATAAGAAACTGTACATTTTCGTGGAAATGCAGAGAAGAAAAAGTGGAATAATAAAGTTTGTCATTTGAAGAGCGACAGTCAAGGAGTTAACAAAAATTGTGTTCAAATAGTTTATGATCTCATTAAAATATCTCATTACTTTTAAATCATTGGGGGTTGAGTAACCTTTTTGTTTTTATTTATTTATATCTATTTACCTTTTTTGTTTTTTATTTAATAAAACGAACTGATTTTGAATATAAAACAAATTTTTTTCCGATTTATAAATCCTCCAAATATGAATATTTTCTACAATGAGTTCAACAAGCTTTTTTTCATTGCATAATTCATATATGAATTTTTTGTGCATTTTCAAAGGAAGAGGTCCTTCACTATGCCTTACTATATGTATGTAAGCTATCATTTCCGCGATAGCGGACCGAAAACACGCTGCAATGCTATTTCGACCATTTTCAAACAAAGCTTTCCGATAGACGAAAACACGCGAGCGCTTCAAGAATTCATTTCATGTCATTTCTCTCGCGCCGCTATCCATGACTATTTCGACCATTTTCAAATTAATATTTCAGCGATAGCGGACTGAAAAATAAATCAAAACTATACCTTACATTTCCTACGACATCGCAATGTTAATTTTCAATGATGAATTCAGCAATAGTCCATAGAGGCTATTGCAGAAAAAGTTGCTGATAAACCTTACACTTGCCGACTGGGTTATTTCAGATTTTGTATCTATGTATTTCTATACCTAAAAACCGCACTTGAGCATTACCAAACACATCAACGCCTTTAAGTATCAATGTTGATTTCGTTTTACCTATGAATCGACGTTTAATGATTCAAAACTTTTTGAGGTTTTCCACTTGGTCAACAAACCGTCAATTAGGGGCATATATGTAGCATTCTTTGGCTCGTACTGCAAAAGGACAACCGAGGTTTTATTCTCTAAAATAGAAACGGAAATTAATCAGTGGTGATGCGGATAGCAACATAAACGACACTTAATCACTGCCATTTCAAAAATTAAATTACTTTGCTTCGCATAGAACATGGGTGGATGATTATTGTTTTGTGTATTTGTATTTTATGTATTGTTTGTTATTTATTCGTTTTGTATCAGTACTGGTTTATTTTATGTTGCGCGACTATTCTCTGAATCATGTCGCCACATAAAGTTCATTTGCGGCGCTATTTCGTGCTGTCTCGTCTGTACTTTTACGTAGCCGTGGTCGAAATTTCTTAAAAACCTCATCGTTAACACCCTCACGGTTACGTGCGATTTCAATGGCCCAAAATTGAATGCGAACAACGAGTAACGAGTTTTCCGGTGAAAAATCTTTAGTTGCATCTGCACGCATTAATGTTCCATAGCAATAATCTTCGAGTTTATTAAATTTATCTGCAAAAGCACGCCAGCGCGCTTTTGCTTCCGGTGATTTTAGTGCGTCATCGGTAACGTGCACAAGTTTTAAAACGGGAAAATCTTGTCGGAAAGCGGCGTAGATCATATCGTCATAGGGCGTCAACTGCACCAGAGAAGGTTGTACGCTGGTAATTAACTAAAAACGAAATGCGATCAGCAGTTCAGCGTAGATAAGGAAAATTCGACAGTTTTTACGTTAAAGTGTACTTCAGCATGTTCCATGGCTCGAGCCGCCCACATTTCTTCAACAAATGAATCGTTGCCAAATTGCTCTGCTGGTCGCGAAAGCAGCGATGCAGCTTTCTATAAATACAAGTTGCATTAATTTATTACGATTCTCGAATATAAAAAAATACTACCATCATCTCCATCTTTGATATATTGCCTTATTACTTTATTGAATTACACGTGGAATGCAATAACGCATCACAGAAAAACAAAAGTACATAGAAGAATAAATATATGTGACGCCACTAGGCCTAACACTAATTGAATGCATTTCTGAGGGAGCGAGAATGACGTAGTAACGGCTAAAAAGCCGGCCTTCAATTTTATTCGAAGAATTCATATCTTTTGATGCCAATGTTGTTTTCATTTTAAAATTTATGCATCCGGCCATTTCATTGACATACAAAAAAATTATTTAAGAAAACTTAATATTTCTTTGAAAAAATAAAAACCTTTTTCATTCGTCATTCCTCTCACAAACTTCTTTTTGTTCCAGTTTGGAAACATTTTGAGTTCAGAGCTAATTTTGCATTGCTCTGTGACTCGATAGTCAGACACACGAACAATGTTTTGAAACAATTAAGTGGAGGAAGACGTGCGAAGAAAAGAGGCGGTTGTTTGTTAAATGTTCCGGAACAATTTGTGCTTCTTCTTCTTCGTTCTCATGCATTCAAATGGGATGTTTTCGAAACATTCTGAGTGAGATCGATCACATCGTGAGTTTAATAAGTCATTGGAAGATTTATGAATAAGAAAGTTACTAGTGGTATTCATGTAGTAGCACAAAGCATGCAAAACTGACAGTTTAATACTTTTATCTCACATGTTGCATGAACGCACCTCATAAGCAACTTGCTTGCTTAGTTGTAAAAATATATGATCAATACTGAAATTTGATAGAAATCCAAACAATACCAAAGTCGAGCAAGAAAAGAAAATTTTTATATAAATATTCAATTTAATATCTATAAAAAAAAACCTCAAAACAACAAGCTTATGCGCCTTATACGCTCGCTTTGCGCTATCTAATCGTAGTGCAGAGCGCGTCAAATTTTTTTTTATTCAAAATTTGACAGTTGATTTATTAGGGTGCAAAATATGAGGTTTGCGCTATTACATGAATACCAATATTATGTTTTTAATACATATACCCTTTTTTTCGTCTATCTTACATTCCTTTATAATTTAAGAAAATGACTGGTTGTCTAAATTTTTAAATGCGAATAGATAAAAATCACATTTTTATGGAGAACAGCACTAATAGCTCGCTGTCTATCCGTTGCTGCGTCACAACAGTATTACAGTATGAGAGTACGAGCTAATAGGCAATTCAACAAGATTGCTCAATAACGGCAATTCACCAGATTGATGCTACAACAACACACGGCGTAACAGGCAATCCACCACGATGCCTTTGGGCATTGTTTCGTCTCTAGAAGCACTTGCGTGCACATACAAGCCAGTTAGTTTTTTTTGGGATTTTTTTTCATTTATAACAGAGAAAATCCCGAAATATATAGGTTTTTTAAGAAAGATTATACCATTTTAAACTGTAGAATTCTTTTAACATGTACTTATTTTCTTTAGTATTAGGTAAACCTTTACGTATACAAAAAACTGATTTCCAAGTTTTTGGTCTTGTTTAATTTAGACGTAGTGTGGCATCCATCGGACAACAGATGGTGCCAAATGGAATGAGTCAATAGTGCAAATCGATGGTGAATAGTAACCGACTACAATTTGAACGTTTAGCTTTAGAAATGACGACTTTCTGTCTGATCTGATATTCAAAGGTATCCTTCGTTCTAGGCGTTTGTCATTGAAAATTCATAAATGCTGCTACCTGAAACCAAAATTTTGTACATACTTAGTGAAGAATTCATTTATTTGGACTTAGTTAAGCATACAAGAATGTAGATTCCAAATATAGAAAAGTGGCAACGCGCCAATAAGCGTATAGTTCGAAAATGAATTTTACACCCAATATTCAGAGGCGTCTTAAACATAAGACGACATAAATATTTTTTAAGATGTCTAATCGTTTGACATCCTCTACAAGAAGATTTACTTAAGTGTGACGAAGTTTAAGGGTACCTCCAGCACTAAGGTCAGCCTCAAATAATCGTCTGAACTGCTGTTAAGTCATAAACATTTCGAGATATTTGCATGACAATAAGGAATTTGAGCTTAGTATTTAGCCTCCGATTAAAATTATTTCAATAGCTGTTTAATCCATAGAGTGAGATATTCTATGGCCAGGTTCTCTTTACTATAACACCTTACTTTTCATTTTGGAAACATGAAATTTAAAAATCGTATAAATTCCTTTTATGTCGAATTATCTTGACAATTTATATTTGGTTTTATTATGTTTTAAGAACTCTTTTGAGTACTCGGTTCAGTATCGATAAAAGCTTTGCGCTTAGAGTAATTTGTGCATCGCTGACGAAGTCGTTCAATTTAAATGCAATATGATTTTGAATTGCGGGGGTCGCAGATACTCAAATGTACTCTAAAATGAAGGAGCATCTCTCCTTTGTTGTTTGCAACTTCAATTTACTTAAAAAGGGTCAAAATATAAAGTTACGGCATGTTTAAAAATCGCAAATTCTTCGATTATTTTTGACAGTCAGCTGATTTTTACTCAACTTCACCACACCATTTGGAGCCAAATAGCATTTTGACAGGCTTTCCCATACTGTAATACTTGGTCACAACGATAATGAGAGTACGAAGTGGCGCAGCAAGAATGTCAAAACGAAGCAAGATTGATGTCGTGAAAACGGGTAAATCTCAATGTTGCTTCAGTTTGCCGAAGCACTTGCTTCACAACGCCACACAGTGGTTGAAAATCCCGAAAAGCTGGCCAAAAGTTGAAAAAAAATTCCCCGTGTACTTATTTTCGTTGATTGGTAACCCTTTAGTGACATTTCCGCAATTGTTTTCCATCGCTACCCAGCGGGATATGGTAGAGATTGTTAAGCGAGCGAGGTAATCTATACACCACTTACCAGGATCGATGAAAATTACCACGGCGATGTCATTGAAAATTCTCTCGTTACCTCTTTCGCTTACCATTTAGTTGAAGAATTCTTATACGACAGTAAAATCGAAGAATTGTTCGGCAAAAGCGTAACCGAAGTAAGTATACGTATGTAAATATAATAGCATTGACAGACATATGGTGTAAAGTCTATAGACTTCACACTACAATGAAAGAAGTCTATGTTGGGGTGACACACTACAATTGAATGTGGATTTCTATTGTGAAATTCTTTAAACAAGCTGATAATTGAAAATTAAAACAACAACAAAAACAATAAAAACATTTTGGTAGCATTTAGCCTCGATTTTATCTCCAAAGAATCCATGAAAATATCGTTTGTTTGTTATATAAATCCATACGATGGAATAAATTTCATGTAATTCGCATAAATTACTTGAAACTAAAAATCATATATTACTATATATGTCACTCTCATGGATTTTGGGCGGGACATTTCGCGCCAGTTAGAAAGAGATGTTACTCGGCAGGCAAAAAAAGAGCGAGAGAGAAATACTTTTGGTGAGTACCTAAGTGAAAAATGCTCATTTTGGTGGGTACCCAAGACCGTGTGTGGTACCCAAGACCGTGTTGAGAAGAGCCAAAATAGAAACGGCTCCTGAGTGACATATATAGTTATATATGCTAAAAATGTTCTATATGCTAAAAATTTAAAATTCTGGTTTCCGATAAAATAATCGATATTTCGTTTATTTTTTTGCAGCGTTGCCATATCAATCTAAGAAGTCCACAATAAATCCTCCCTTTCAATGTAGTGTGAAGTCTATAAAAAGTCTATGATGGCTAAGGTAGACTTTTGAGAAATACCTATGTGTGTCACATAGACTTCACACCATCATGGTGTAAAATACCTATGTCTGTCAGTCCTATAAGAAAGCATTCCTTAGAAAAAATTAGAGAAAGTGCCTAACACGCCGATGTCGGCTGGTTCGAATCCCGGTCGGAAAAGACACATTTTTTTTTTTTTTTTGTAAATAAGTAGATTATTCTGAAATAAAAAACTTATATTTAAATAAAAACTTAGAGGAATAAAAAGCTTTCAACCAAACTTTTGATGGAAAAAAAATGTTTGAAAGAGCTAGTGCATGACGCTTTTGAAGGCGCGATGGAGACTTTACTTTATGAATGGCATATCAGAAAGTTTTTCTTAAATTGACTTGCCTCTTTCACGTCCCCATTTTTCTAAAACTTTTTATTTTAGTCTGCGACAGGAATCGATCATAAAACAACAAAATCAGTTAATATTGTCCGGATCTAAGGCTACTCCAAGTCGAATTTATCGTATCTAAAAAAGATACGTCCAATTGGGAGCAGGGTTGTAACTTTACTGCAATTGCAGTAGATCTACTGGGTTTGTTTTTACATCTACTGCGACACTGCGAAAAGCTTATATATACTGCGATTTTCGTTCCTAGTTTCACTCGATTTTTTTTTTTCAAACAAAACTCCTAACGATAACTACCAAAAAAGTACCAATTTTGGTTATACATTATCAACACCGCAATTCTATTTGTAACAAAGATATTATTTCTGTCCATGTTTAACATCTTGGATTTTCCATTTAAGCTTATATGTCGCGATATTAACAGTTTGACAGCTGATATAACAGAAAAAAATCTTGTCAAAAATCTTCGCTGAACATTGAAAGACGCGCAATATGGGGAAATATTTACATGAAATGTACTTCTTGTTTATTTATTCTTTTTATTTGAAAAGATTAAAATATATTTTTGTTATAAAAATCAGATTTGTTATGATTTTTATTTTTTACTGCGCAAAATTCAAATCTACTGCCCTTTTTTGTTAAAACTGCAGCACTTTCTTCTTCGCGAAGTTCCAACCCTGCTTGGGAGTCTTTATTTTCCGAAAAAAAAGAATAAGAATATTTGGTATGCAATTCTGAAAACTAGTACGAAGAATATTGGATTGCTTTTTGAAATGTTTTATAAACGTCAAATTATTACTACCATTTTTTATAAATTCAATTTGGGTTGCTTCTTTCAGCGGACTGCAAAATGGACATGCTCTAAAAAAATTTAAATTTCGACTCAAGTGCTAAAGACGTAAATAAGCGACGAATTTTTTGAGACTATAATCATTAAATTCGGTTGACGCTATCTATTCATAAACTTGTAAATAAAACGTAAATGTATTTTTACTACCTTTAATGCAACAAATGTTTAATTAGGCATAAAATAGACAGATGGCAACGCCGACGCTTTGATATTAATCAGCAAGAGCGCCCGCAAGAAATTGACTGGGGTCCCAATCATTTCACAATGCTGATAAATCGCACATTACACAATAGCGGTATTCACTATCCAGTGCATGTGCATTTGCAAATTTTATTTTGCATTTGCAAGAAACTGTGAGTGTACTTTCGAAGCACACGGTGCACATTTTATCAAGCAGAATTAGGGATGCTCAGTGTTTTATAATTATCGATGTTGCAAGCATTCAGAACCTTTAAGCGATGGCCAGTTTTAATCGGAGATAATACTGAGATACTGCCAAAAGATTATTTTATGGTTCATTTACTCCGAAAGTGTAGTAACTCTCAACATTATAATACAAAAAAGATGTTTAAACTTTGAATAACGTTAATCGTCAAAGATCGATATTTACCCAGCATCCCTAAGACATCTGGAAAGTTGGGCACATGCACGAAACTGATTTTTGCACTATGGGTCCTCATGCAACGCATTTACACCGTGTAAGCTGAGTGAAGTAAGTAAAACTGTCAAAATTGCATACAAAATTTGACAGTTTTACGAACTCCACTCAGCTTACACGGTGTAAATGCGTTGCATGAGGACCCTTAATAGGTTTAGGCGGAGCATTTGTGCAAAATCGGAGCATTTGCATACGTGTACATTTTGTTAGTGTAAAGAGCAAAAAAGCATAAATATTTTGCTCATGCTCAAATGCACGGCCAAATGCACTGGATAGTGAATACCGCTAATGTTTTCAATCATATTTTTCGTGAGAGGGGTCAAATTTGACATAAGATTAAATTTGTGTAACCATTGCAAAACTAAAACATATCGATATAAGCACAATTCGCTTATACTTAGGGGTAAGAGAGTGACCAATGCGATTCCCTCTTTGGACGCCGGGTAAACCTACATGCAGTGTGTCCTTATTTTTTTTTTAATGCGGTAGAATTTTCAAAATATGTAGGTAGATTTCAGAAAAATGCGGTAGATTTTTTATCCAAAGAAATTATTTATTTTAATACTAGTGGGACTCATGCAGCTTCGCAAATTGTGGGAAATGAGAAATTTGTCACACAACTGTCAAAATTTATATGAAAATTTACGATGGGAAAAGTTGCGAAGGCATTTGCAAAGTGTGGTGGATTTTAAACGATTGAAAAAGTTACTCCGAAAGATTAAAACAGGAATTTTTGAGTCACCGAGGGAAAAGTTACTTCAAAAAGTTGGCCACACTTAATTGCATCATGTAGGTTTACCCGGCGTCCGAAGAGGGAACGCATGGGTTACTCTCTTACCCCTACGTATAAGCGAATTGTGCTTATGTCGATGTTTTATTTTTGTAATGGTTACACAAATTAATTCTTACGTCATATTTGAGCCCCATCTCGACAAATATGATTGAAAACATTGTGTAATGTGCGATTTATCAGCATTGTCAAATGATTGGGACCCCAGTCAATTTCTTGCGGACGCTCTTGCTGATTAATATCAAAGCGTCGGCGTTGCCATCTGTCTATTTTATGCCTAATTAAACATTTGTAGCATTAAAGGTAGTAAAAATACATTTACGTTTTATTTACAAGTTTATGAATAGATAACGTCAACCGAATTTAATGATTATAGTCTCAAAAAATTTGTCGTTATTTTACGTCTTTGGCACTTTAGTCGAAATTTTAATTTTTTTAGGGCATGTCCATTTTGCAGTCTGCTAAAAGAAGCAACCCAAAATTGAATTTATAAAAAATGGTAGTAATAATTTGACGTTTATAAAACATTTCAAAAAGCAATCCAATATTCTTCGTACTAGGCTCGTTGAAAAGGTTATTTCATATAGTTTTCAGATCTGCATACAAAATATATTTATTCTTTTTTTTTCGGAAAATAAAGACTCCCAGTGGACGTATCTTTTTTTAGATCCGATAAATTCGACTTTGATTAGCCCCAGATCCGGACAATATTAACTGATTTTGTTGTTTTATATCTTAAGAGAAAGGTGAGTCTGTTATCTATATAGTGGCATTCATTCCCGGATCGAAAAAACATGTCTTGCGTACAAAATTTTGATGAATCTAGCGCAACGCAGATTTTTCCCCATACAAATCTCTTTTCAGATTTCAAGGCCCATGAGCGACCTATAAAACTTAATCAATCCCTATAAAAATTCATACATATCATTTTTAGACCCATTTTAAAATTTTGAGACTATGGCAGCTGGGAAAATCGGACTTTTCCAAATAAGTGCCACCCTAATGTACATATTGAATTCTGATTCCCTTTTAAGCAAGTTAAGATCTGTAGGTAGCGGCAAATTAATGGGTAAAACCCGGTAAAGGATAACGGTTTCCTTCCCTGATTATAAGTCCTGTATTCATTTGCACTACCGAAGTACAAAGGAAAGAAACTTTTGCATAGGCTTACTTATAGCAATAAGTTGTAGGCGCTTGAATTTGGACACCTGCCCCTAAGATAAGATAAAAAAAACCTTGACTTCAAACTTACGCAAACTATGTGCTTTTAGGCCAATCATACAAGACGAAAACATTGCGAAATTTTTCCCCCTATACGCTCAACGCCTCAAATTGCTGCTGGACCTGTATCTGATCATAGTATAGTTTCAGTTCAGCTTCGCATGCCTTATCAAAAATATTTAAATAGAACTATTATATGAGCTGTTATCATAAAATTCGGTGTTTAGTGAAAAATTTATTATCTTTTAGTCAAAGAGACCTCATTTCAGCATGTTTAGAGTACGCTTCAACCCGTTTTGAATTCTTAAGCAGACTCTAATTTTTCGATATAGGTATTGAAGCACATACGTGGGCTACACATTCAATACATAAAAATAATAGAATACCTACATATCTATTTTATCTGTAATAATATACTCTACCGCATTTTTTAGGATCTTACCGATCTAATATTAACTTATAAAAACGCTTTTACATTATTTCCAAACTCGAATCACTATTCTTAGTGACTACTTCTGTTTCCGATGACCCTGAGCCGGATCCAGCGTCGTCATGTTTCTCGTTATCATCCGATTGACTGTGGTGACGATGATGATGTGAAGTAGATGAGGCTGCCAGTTGCCATGCCGGTACTGAAGCACGACCAACGTTTGATGTTGGCGCTGCAAATTGTTTTCGATTCAAAAGTAAACCTTTAAGTGCCTCCAAGTCACTATGAATACTTTTAATTGCTCGATTGACGTGCTGTGCTTGTTCATGTTGCTGTTGTGTTAAAACATCTCTTAATTGGGTCAACTCACGACCAACATCATTAATACATGAAACATTTTTTTCTATGTTTACTAGGATTTCATCAATGGGTGGTCGTTTCTTTTCGCCGTAGAGGAAACGAACTATAAATTTCTAGTAAAAATAGATGGTACTATCAAATTAACATCACTAACATTGTAGTCATTATTATCAACAGACCTTCCAGAACATGTAAATAGCGTAAACAAGTCCACCTAACAATGATACTGAACCAAGAATTTCCTTGAAGCGTGCAAGCGCGTTTTTTTTTGTTTGCAAAGTCAATTGTGTCTCCATATTTATTACATTGGATTTTTGTGGATTATCTGAATCCAGCGTATATACACCAGCGCGTTCACAGGCAATTTGGATTTCTTGTACAGTAAGACCTTTGCTTCTTAGAAACTTCTGCTTCTGAGAGAGCGTCGTGCTTTGGACTTTAGCATTTAGTAGAAAGTTAACGGCTGTGGTTAACTGTGGAAGTAATATTGCGAATTCAAAATTCTTTTGATTCGATTCTCAAACGCTTACCAAAGCCTCTCGTGGTGCTGTATGCGCCGTTTCACCTGCGGATGACTCCGCGTTTGTATCATTCGTTGAGTCTCCGGTATCGGTGTGGCTATCAACCATGGTTATGCAAAGTTGAATATTAATCTTGAATAATTTTATTGCTTGGAGCGAACGAGAAGAGATTCTCATCAAGCATGTAGTAATATAGGGGACACTTACAACAACAACCGAATTCCGTGGTGAACTAGTGATGCTATAATTTTTTGAGTATTCACTCAATTTTGTAACTAAACATACTTGCGTTGAAATTTTTTAATGTTTTCTTTTTAATGTAAAACTTTTTAAGTTTTTTATGATAGTTTATGCAATTCTGTACCCTTTTCATTCAGAAGAGATCCAAAAATATATAGTTTATGCATTCTATTTATCATGATATGTCATAAGTACTTGAGCCACTAGATATGTATCGAGCAATTTTAGTTATGATATCACTGAATATTTCATATCAGCTGTTCTTTGGTGGAAATCAAACTGTTTGAGAATCCATGAGTACTCTGCTATAGCGTTCCTCAATAATATGAGCAAAATTTTTTCTAATTATTTTTGTATAAAAATAAAATATTTTGTTGAAAATAAAATGAGTTCTTATGAAAAACCATTGATTAACACTTATATACATATATCTGATTTTTAACAAAAAGGGTCTTGCCGACTGCGGCCCAATGAAAGGGATTTTAAGGCTTTGTTGATTTTTGAATAGCCCTTTTTCAACAATTTATATCTCAAAAACGAATTAAGATAAAAAGATGAAACAAATGGTTACTGATAGCTTATAAAACGGAAAATTAAAAAATTTTTTTTTTAAATTTTACACTGAGAAAAAAACTTTCACAAAAGAGAAAATAAAAATTAAAAAATTTTTTCAGTGTATTCCCGTTTTTGCGCCACTTTCTCGCTACTTCTTAAAAATACCTCTGAGTATGACCTTTAACTAAAAAAAATTTTATCAAAATCAAAAGGTAGTTTTAGGAGATATTAACAAAAACGTAAGCCCATATAGACACTCTCAATACTGATATGCTGCACTAGACGTGCGCATGCAGAGGCATCACTTATACTTTACTTATACTTCCTTTTTAACTTTTACCTATCAATTTGACCTTTATAGGGTTTTGTAAGGATATTTCAAGGACACTGGGAAATAGAAACCTAAAAATCGGTTCCTACAGTGTGTTAGGGTAGTATCTATTCAAAAATCAACAAAACCTTAAAATCCCTTTCATTGGGCCGATTGCCTTCCTGAGTCGGCAAGACCCTGTTACAAGATTATAAAATATACTTGAGCAATAAAATTGAGACAAAAATCATTCCAGACGAACACTCTGGTCAGCATCAGAGGCCAAAAATTTCGTTCACACTATCAGTGCACTAATTTCGGCAATAATCGGCGCATTGCGCAGATAGTGGAATTCAGGCTTAACACTTAAAAGTATTTGGGCCAAAATTCTTTTTAATGCCTTCACTTCTGTCCCTGTCAATGAAAATCAGTTTTTCTGAAGGAGCAAACCATATTAATAAAAAATTAATTTTAACAAAAAATGTATGAATAACGAAATAAAATACTCTAGTCGAATTGAAAAAAATCAATGATTAACAAAACTTAATTTTTTTCCTTCGCAAATTACGGTAACATTGTTGTCTTATCTTGTCTTGTCTTGCCAAACAAGACAACAATGTTACTGTAATTTGCGAGTAAACAAGATGGAAGTTTGGTAATATTCGATTTTTTCCAATTGGACTAGAGTATTTTATTTCGTTATTCATAAATTTTTAGGTAAAATTTATTTGTTATTTATTTGATTTGCTCTTTTACGAACACTGATTTTCGTTGACAGAGACAGAAATTTAGGCATTAAAAAGAATTTTGGCCCATTTTTAAGTGTTGCTTAGTATTTAGAAAAATACAAAATATATCTCAGTGCTTCACTTAAAGGCTAGGCGCCGACTACTCAATTTTTATTTGGCCAATTTTTAGTTGGAAAAGTGCTCTTGCACGCCAACCATATACAATTTACGGCAACGCTGCTCAGGAGCCATTTCCATTTTGGCTCTTTTCAACACGGTCGTGGGTACACACCAAAATGAGCATTTTTCACTTAGGTACTCACCAAAAGTATTACTCTATCGCTCTTTTTTTGCCTGCCGAGTAACATCTCTTTCTAAATGGCGCAAAACATCCCGCGCAATATCTATGAGAGTGATATATAACTCCGATTTAAATGTCACAATTTTTTTTTTTCAAAATTTGTTTTTGTATTAGTTGATTTTAAAGGGTCTGGCGGGTTAAGCAAAGGCATGCGGCATCATGAAAGGAATTTTGAAATTTTGTTGATTTTTCGATAGGTACCATCTAAAAACACTGTGGAGACCACTTTTTAGATTTTAATTTTGAACGGTCCTTGAAATATCCTGGAAAATCCTCTTTTAATAAGTTTTTTTTTAAAATTTTATATCTCAACAACCAATTGAGATAGAGAGACGATCTAAGCAGATTCTGTTAGATAATAAAACAGGGAAGCTAAAAAATTTTTTTTTAAATTTTTACACTGAGAAAATTTTTTTCACAAAACTAAAAAGAAAGTTTTGAATTTTTTTCAGTGTATTCCCAGATTCTCGCCACTCTATAAATTGCTTTTAGAAATACCCCTTAGTATTTACTTTCATTTAAAAGAAAAAAATATTTCAATCAGATGGCGCAGCAGTGTGATATTCAAAAAATTGCAAGTGCACCTATATGCTCCCAGTACTAATATCCAGTACAAATGTGTGCAAATTGGTACAAAAACACATCACTCATACGCCATCACCACAGAAACTGAAGTCCTAATATATGGAAGCTTGCCTCCGTACTCATCAGTACTATCAGCGGAAATAACTGCCATCTTAAAAGCCATAGAAATTGCAAGGACAAGAAGGGGCAAAGTTACCATATGCTCTGACTCCTTATCAGCAATAGACTCCATTACAAACACAAATAACAAGAACATATACCCCAAAACAATAAGATCGCTTCTCACTAAATTAGCACCAAAAATAAGACTTCTTTGGATACCCGGACACTCAAACATAAAAGGGAATGAACTAGCCGACCAAACAGCCAAGTTCGCTCTCACCGTCCCACTAATACACACCACCAACGCTAATACCACAGATATCAACAAATACCTAAAAAAAACAACTTTCACAAAAACAAAACAACACTATCGCACACTGCAGTGAGTGGTACAAAAAGATAAACAAAATAAACATACACGACCTTTCCAAAACCTCCCTACAAGACCTCAACAGAATCGAACAAACAAAACTTATTAGACTCCGACTAGGACACACCAAACTTACGCACCAACACTATCTAGACCCCAATACTCCCTTATCCTGCCCCTTCTGCCTCACCCCTGATAGAACCAACATCGAACATATCCTTCTAAATTGTTCTGCTCTCACTCACCAGAAGTCAAATATATTCCACAACACAGACCCTATGGACTGCCTTACCAACCCCAATATAGAAAACATAAAAAACCTTTTCCAATACCTTAAATTAACCAAAATACTACATCATCTATAAAAACGTTCACATACATATATCCAAATCATTTATCTAATAAATTAATCAATTATGTAAGTCACATTGTAAATATAGTAAGTAATTCTCACACATTGACATAGCCATAGGCCTCAGCAGCCAGCGCTATAAATAATCTAAGTTAGTATAGTTTTGTAAACTCTCCTAACTTTAATAATAAATAAATAAATACATTTAATGGACGCCACTTTCAAAATGGTTCCTCCAGAATGTGTTAAACAGCTTTGATTTGGATGAAATAAATACTTATGCGGCGTAGACAAACAATTTTTTTTTTCAAGAAATCGGGAGAGCTAGCAAGCAACATTTTTTTAAATAGCGCGCGCGATAAAAGCACAATTTTTAAACAAATATTTTGACTTTGTGAAATAAGGGAGTGCAGCTTTACGGCCCTTTTTAATTAAAGCATTTTTTTTTTTTGCTAAAAATTAATATTCTTCGTGGTTCTTATTTTCTATTGGCCTCTTTAATACTTGATTTCTATTCTATTTTGCGGTCCTAGAAATACACGAGTCAGAGTAAAATTTTATATTTGATATAAAGGTGTATTTAATAAGGTATGTATGTCTTCTTCTTATTTTATTATTTTCCGATTTAAATGTCAAAAAAAATTTTTTTTTTTCAAAATTTGTTTTTGTATTCATTAGTTGATATTAAAATTTCTATATTCACAGCAACATATTTGACATTTGGACGTACTCGGCACAACAAAAACCTCCCTGTTGTTTTTGTCGAGTTGTATTTGTTGTAGAACTGCTATCACCTTATTAAATACACCTTGATTTGATATACAGGTCACTCATCGGAGAATCCATTTTTCTATAGGAATTTAGCTCGGGTACCGTTTTTATATAGGATTTTAGCTCGGATATCATTTTTCTATAGAATAATGTGAATTATGACATGAAATGCAATGCTATAGAAATAGAATCCCCATAAATAAATAGGGAATAGCTGAAATTTCTATTGAAATCACATTGATTTCGAATTTTTATACCTTTTCCGAAGGAATATACATATATATATATTCTTGATCAGGGTGACAAGAGGAGTCGATCTAGCCATGTCTGTCTGTCTGTCGGTCACAATTTAGTTTTTCGTAATTTACTCCTAAGTCATGAAAGATATCATACTGAAATGCATGGACGTGAACCAGGTAAATGTCCGAAAAACTGCATACAAATTTTTTTCGTAGTCCCTTCCTGGGTCGTGGGAAGTGGTTCAGAAGTTTAAAAAAATTGATTTTCACTTTTTTGATTTGATTATTTCCCAGCTAGATATAATGTCCTCTAACGGTTAAAATTTGATCAAGACCACCACCCCCGAATTTCGCGAAAATTTGATTTTCACTATTTTCAATTGAGTATTTCGCAGCTAGACAAAATGTCCTCTTACGGTTAAAATTTGACCATGCCCACCATTCGCAAAAATGTTGTAGTTAATAATAATTTCGAGCTTGTGAAGCTAAATCCAAGCACAGATAGATATCCAAGCTAGAACAACGAAAACGGCAGGAATTTTTGTTAAGGTAATGCTTTAACATATTTTAGGCTGAGGAAAAGGTATGTGTGCAATCGGCTTAGCCGATGCAAACTTCTTTACTTGTTTTATGGGGATTCGATTTCTAGAGCATGGCTGATATTCATTTATAAACTACTTTATTTGGATTGTGGTTAACAAAATTGTTTGATTGGATCTTTACAGAATATAATTTATTATTTCAAAATGAAATGTCGAACAAATGTTCACCTTGCCATTATATTGAATTTTGTCATAACACTCAGCACAAGTTTACTTAAATTTAATTAAATTAAATATAAAATTTTTTCTTAGAGAAGTGAATAAAATGTGTTCCTTGAGCGTTTTTCCATCGTTCAGAATGCTCAAAACCACTCCGTATTAGGAGTGATTTACGTTTTTGATTTTTGAGAAACTCTTAACTCCATAAGCAATCATTTTATGGTTAGTAAAAATCAGTGCTTTATTGATACACATGCAATACAAAGTACATACATGAGTAAATATATATACCATGCAATCTTTGAAAAAATACCAACATTGTAAATTAAAATAAATCTATATATGTGTTTTAGAAGCGACCTAGAAGAGCAGTATACGTTTTGTTACTGTCTTTCGACATATTGGACAGCCATCAATCTGATCGCCGCACAATTGACATGTTCCATGTCCACACAGGAAGACCATATTTTTAATACGATCGAAGCAAACTGGGCACATAGTCTGAAAAAGAGAGAAAGTGAAAGTAAAAACAAGGAAATAACGTGGGAAATACATCGTGAAAAGAAGTGTGCACTTTAAGTTTAAGATCAGTAACACAACAGTGTTCTGCGCTCGACTGGAGTTAATGGAGTTATATACCATTCCAAATATGACTTCTAAAGTATGGATTCTCCTAATATGCTTATTTTGATGATTTAAACAACTAGTTTGAAAATACTCTAAGTAATAGTTATGTTAACCCATTACAGACCGGCATTTTTTTTTTTTTTTTTTCGAGTTTCGTGTTTATGATGCTTTTCTGACGAAAGTTCAAAAGCAAATGTTCAAGTAAAGTCAATGTTAGACGCGCCAAACATTTCTCTAGAAAATAAAACTGTCAAATGTGTGTCAATGTGAATTTGTTCATGTATGAGTGAGTATTGCCCGAAAAACTGCAACGTGGCAAAGTGATGCCATATGGCATCAATGTACTATAATGGGTTAAGAGAGTTCCTTGCTACGAACTGTCCCTAACCCCATGAAGGCCTGCATAATATTTTTGGGATTACCGCTTCTCTTATTTCTTAAAGCACTGGCCACGCTACTACCACCGGCCACGCTAAATTTTCTGATACTTTCTTTAAACATTTTATGGATTATATGGAGTGGTTTTGGGTTTTAAATACGTACAAAAAATGCAATATATTCTGGACACAGACTGTGTTGGGTATAATAAGAACGAAAAAATATTCAAATTTACTTACTTGATCTTTGATATCCTGTAATTGTTGCTTCAGCTTTTGAACATCGTCCACTTGGAAGTTGTTGATATTTTGTGGAGCAATCATACTGCTGCCGTTTGAAACCACAGCATTTGATGGAGCATTTTCTTTACTAGCATTAGGAGTTCGAATATTGGCTGTTGACAAATTATTTTGCTGACTACTCAACAAAAAAATATTTCCAGAAGTGTTTGACATTGCAACTGTATTGTTTGTAGCAACAATGTGGCCGGATGTGTTGACGCAATGAATTTCATCAATTTTTTCATCATAGATGTTCAAATTTTTTCCATTAATCTAAAGACGAAATTTCAATTCCATTAATTTTAAATTATGTAACAAGAAATAAAAAAAATATATACCTTTTGCACGTAACCACTTCCACCGCAACAAAGAGTATATGGAACCATTTCCTCTATTTGTGCGCGACAGAGTACGCATTTCTTCATCAAGCTAGAACAGTTTTCACAAGACACCATATGCCCACATGGCTTGAAAAATACTGAACCCCGGCGATCCGAACAGACAAGGCATTCATCTATTTTATCACGTGAAGTAACCGTCTCGCGACAGATCAGACACTTTTTGACACGTGGCGCACAATTGTCGCAGCAACAAACATGTCCACATGGCTAAAAGTAATTGGGAATGGAAGTCATAAATAGGCAAGAAATGAAATTCACAAACCTTGAAAACAGTATCCCGCTTTGCATCCGAGCAGACTAAGCACTCTTCAAGCGTCGAGGCCTTAGGCATGTCTTTTGCCTGATTTGCCTGAGATGCTAATTCATCAGAAGAATTGGCAACTGATATTCCAGCCATATCAGCGTTCATTCCCATCCCAATATTACTATTGCTTCCAATCACACTGATTGGATTATTCGCTGAAACTGATTGATTAATGCCGTTTAATTGATCAGTGTTGATGTTTTCATTAATCGCAGTTGAAACCAAAGCTGGTGCATTGACCAATGCACGTGCGCGTGCGTTCAGACTCGCGCCAGCAACATTACCAGGAAGCTCACTGTCATCCGTTTTACGTTCGTTGTAGCATTTGACAAGTGTCTTGCAAAGATTTGGATCTGGGCATAGATCCAAAGGGGTCTGAAGTTTTCGATTCTTAATTGTTAGATCAGCGCCATTTGCTGCTAGAAAACATGCAATCGAAGCGGACGCCTAGAGAATTTACCGAAGTAATCGTATTATTTACAAAGAACGGTATTTTTGTAATTTTTTAATTTAAAGCTTACCTTTTTATTGTTAGCATTTCGTAATCCCATCAAAAGTTTTCCGAATCCTTCCACATCTTGGAGTTGCTTCAATTGAGATAGGGTATGATGACGCAAAGCTTCATGCAATGGCGTATCCCCATCTTTGTCGGGTATATTGAGGTTTGCACCTTCTTCCACCAATAATTTCACAATTTGCACATGTTGGCGCTCTACAGCTAAATGTAGGGCTGTCTGCAAATTAACATTCTGCCGATCCATATTCGCTTTACCCATGTGCACAAGCAGCTCTGCGATCTCGACATGGTTATTCAATGCTGCCAAATGTAGAGCCGTGTACCCATCGTCTTTTCTTTCTTCAACTATCCACGGCCGATTAGTTTTGGTTAGCAATATCTTCATTGCACTAGGATTGCCCTTAAGTGCGGCATGGTGTAAGGCATTGAATCCATTGTTATTTGTTAATGTTATGTCAGCGCCGCATTCGAGAAGCAACGAAAGCATTTCATCGTGCTCCTTAGAAATGGTATCATGTAATGGTGTATCGCCCTCTGAGTCCTTTTCAAAAGATATTTGAGATTTAATTACTTTATTAAACGAACAAATTGTATTACGGATACTAACTTGCAAGCTAGGATGACATCCAAGTCTGAGCAACGTTTTTACAACGTTGAGATGGCCCTTATTGACAGCGATATGGAGTGCCGTTTGGCGACGTTTATTGCGCGCATTCAAGTCTGCTCCAGCTTTGGAAAGTAACTCAATAACAGCTGCTTCATCACCGAAAGCGGCATGATGTACAGCCCGATCTCCGTCTTTATCTTCGATTTCTACATCAACGTTGTGACGCAAAAGAACTTGGATAACCTCGATATGACCATTTTGGCTAGCAGCTTGAAGAGCTGTGTGACCAGCAAATACTCCATTTACGTCAACAGTAGTTGCACCACCACCCACACTACCAGCAGTACCATTGATATTGGAGACCGATGCAGTTGCTGCCTCTGTCGCTGCGGTAATTGAAGTTGAAGGAACCGCCTGCATTGTTCCGCTTAGATATTCGTCGCATCGTATCTGCAAGAAGAACGTTGAAAGATGTGCAGATGGGACTTCAGCTTAGAATCTAAACTTACCGCATAACCATTAGCAGCTGCCTTAACGAATTCTTCAGTTGCATTTCCAGACACATTTGGCTCGAAGAGCTTTTTCAAGATAGCCGAGAGCCGTTCACCGCTTGAGATAATTGGCACGCAACTCCCATCTGCCGCGGCCGAGGCGACTTTGGTAACAGCCAGCGGATTATATGTCCACGAAGTGTTACCAACCTCCACTTTAAGATCGTTGTCATGATAAACCTGTTGCACTCTCCCAACTTTGCCAACGGTCTTAATATTGAATGATTAGGAAGAGGTATAGAATATATTTTTTGTCAATATTTTGTCAAATCATGCTCACCAATTGCATAGCATCAGCCCACTCTCCATGTCCACGCTGTAATAACTTAATACTCTCAACATCAGAACAAATTTTTACTATATCGCCAACTTGAAATTCTGCAGGCGCCGACGACGGTAAAGATACTTTGGTTAGCACAGCTGGATTGAATGTCCAGCGGTTACCAGAATTGTACGCTACAACGATGTCATGATCCTCATCAATGCCTATAACCATGCCGGCATTATTCAGGCACTCAAACATACCATCAGTCCAGCCACCATGTCCGTGCTGTAGTGAGTGTACAATCTCCAAGTCCAGATCAACGGTTACTTTATCACCAATTTGAAAGTCGTTTGAACCTTTACCAGGTCCGCTTTCACCCAACAATGGCAAATGATCACGATAGACAGTATTGCCTTTGGCATCGTTGACAACTTTCAGGTCGGCCATCCCCTCATAGCCGACTCGATATAAATTTTTCGCACCATTATCCCAAACCACGTAGGCTGCCGAACGTGGAGACGCAGATGACCAATCTTGTATCTCATTAACCTTACCACGGCGACCAACTCCCCCGTCTTGATCCTCCCATTGCCAGTCAACACCGCGCAGAACACGCGCCCCAGGAAAAATACCACGCACTGCAATCTTTTTAGATTTTCGACGTGGCTCGAGTAATGTTCGCTCCCCGCCTAGGGTCGTTATTCGATAAAATCGATGACGTACGTTATGCTTATCCGCATGATAACAAATTGAACATAAATCGTAATTGATACACTCAGCACATTTCCAGCGTATACCAAAGATCGGTTGTGATCGGCATGTGTCGCACATAGTTCCATCGTGCTTTAAGCCTGTTGGAGCACTATCCACAATTCGTAGATCATAGGCCCCCGCACAGCGATAGTTAGCAGCCGTACCATTATCCCAAACTACAACGACTTCTTCACACGATTCAAAATTACGCACTGTACCGACGTGTCCTTCACCTCCATCCTGGATTATCGCATCGCAAAATCCCAAGCAAATAAAAAATAAGACGATGAGATAGATAAAAAAAATTTTTTTTTCATGTTCGAAACTATGTTTTTTTTTTTTTCGTCATTTTATGCCGAACGAATTTTATTGCAATTAGTTGCTTAACATACAGATATCAGTACAATGATCGTCAGTCGGCGCACTAGCGGTGGAGCTAAAAGAGACAGAATGCCAAAGTCAGTGGAATAAAATTTTCGGAAAGTAATCTTATACCGAGCTAAATTTTCCTAATATGCTTTCCAGACGTACAACGAAATCTCCAGATTTCAGACAATTTTAGAATAAATTTGACATTTGAAATCCATGAGGTTTACGCAGGTGACTGACGTATAACCCCCCAATTTCAGTGTAGCTAACGATTATTTTCCTTCCAAATATGATTGAAACTATCATTTAGGAAAATTTAGCTCGGTATAAGATTACTTTCCGAAAATTTTATTCCACTGACTTTGGCATGCTGTCTCTTTTAGCTCCACCACTCACTGAGCAGCTGACGTTCAGATTTGTTATGTGTAAAGGGAAAGCTATTGTTGTTATAATTTTCAGCCGCCATAAAATGACTTGGTCAAATGTAGCGCTGCCTCCCGGACTAATACCAGAGTTGTAAAAGATTTAAATCATTTTTGATCGCAAATTCATTTGTTTTATGCCCGATTTCACCAAGCTATTTAAGGGCCCATTTACACTTTTGACGTTTGACATCAAAAAAATTTGACTTCAAAATTTAAATTTTTTTTTCGATAAAAAAACGATTTTGATGTCAAAAATTCTAACGTGTACACTTTTTGAAGATTGTTTTATGGCGAATTCCAAAAATATGAAACTCGGAATGATACTGCGTTAAAAAATTTTTGTTGCAAGAATGTGAGAATATACTTAAGAAACCAACCGAAAATAACTAATGCTATCTATGTAGAACCGATTAATGGCTGTTATGAAGCAAAACGGTTGCCAAGAAAATACTAACTTATCTGTAATCTTTATGAAATAGCTTTATGTGTATATCAAAACACAGGATGTGTACGAATACCAAATCAAATGATTTAAATCTTTTGAAATTAAATAAAAAAATTTCACTCAAATATAAATCATTTAGGCTGGCGTAGGATAAACTGTTTTTTTTTTGTTGCTATTTTTGCTTTTATTGCGTCTAATTGCGATGTTAGGTTTTTTTTTTTGTTTTCGGTATTTAAGTTTTGTTCACACTAAGGGGCTCTCTCCAGATCTGTCAGAAATGAAAAACTTCATATAAAAAAACGCTTCAGAAATGAATCAGAAATTTTCTGAAGCGTTTTTTTATATGAAGTTTTTCATTTCTGTTTCATTTCTGACAGAACTGGAGAGAGCCCCTAAAAAGGATTTTGATTATTGACACTAGAGAGTACTCAATGAAAACATTTATGTGGCACACTACCGAGGTGATCAATCTGTCCGGGGTTCATACCACTCTCTAGTAGGTAAAACTGTCAAAATTGCATACAAAATTTGACAGTTTTACGAACTTCACTCAGCTTACACGGTGTAAATGCGTTGCATGCGTTGCTATTTAAATTCATTGTCGAGATGGTTTCAATTGTTTTTAAAATTTTCGAAAAGATTGAATGGAAAAAACCAAGTTGATTTATATTTTAGTTTTGTCACCAACCTGTTTTCCCCACTTCCAGTCAGGCCCTCGTATGACTCGCGCTCCGACTCCTTCCATAACAAAGCGAGTTTGGCGATTATCACTGGCGGTGAGGGGGCCTGCGGCAATTGTTCCACCACCACCTATAGAGCTACTAGGGATCGATCCACCAGGTGCGAGGTCGCTTAAACTTGCATTTGCTGGCAACGAAAACAGTTTAGACAAAGAATGATTGGGTTTGCCACTCTACTCACCATTTACGCCCATTGTTGATAAGCTCGAGGCGCTAGTTTTTTCGGTTTCATCCATCAGGGCCTGTCTATAAAGAGAAATGGCGGCGGTTTATACAATGTTGCCAGACTATAAGTTGTAAGCGATAGTTTTTAATTATCGGAATGTATGTGCTTCAACGAGTTTGCAATAACGAATGAAGAATTGAAGTGATACATTCAGAATTTATATATTTTCCCGGCTTGAATCTTAAAATAATTTTATAGAGAGGTATAAACTGTTAAAAACACGAACAACGAAAAACTCTTATCTCTTTTCTTCGCATAGGTCATTAACTACCAAATGTTTCTGGTACTGATACATTGATCCTAAATATAAATGTTTTCGTCAATTTGATTTCAGGTAAAATAACACAACATGCTGGGAAATGCCGCATTATAACAATAATCTACGATAAAGAAAAGTGAGCAGGTAAAAGGGGCTTGTATTCTTGTCTTTTATTAGTTTTAATTATGTGTTACTAACATTGCCTGGCATGATAGAAAACTTTATGGTTTTGTTTCCATTACGTATATAAGTTGTCGACAGGAATGAGTTTGTTTTATGTTGAAATTGTCGTATCTTAAAGTGAATAAAACCAATTAATGTAGCAAACTATAATTTTTAGACAATAGTGTTTAGATATGTTGTGTAAGAAAGATGTGGGTAGCAGAATCAGTTCAATTCTTTGGTATCGAGCTCTTTGCTACTAAAACATGTGAAAAATCTACCATAAATTTGTTAATATTGCTAAAATGGCAAATCCAAAAACTCTGGCATTATCGTACTATCCTATTTAATAACTTAATCACTACGGCAGCACTAAGCTAAACTACAGTAAACAATAACAACATCCTCACATTCCTCACAGTTCCTCACAGTTTCTCACAGTTTCTCACATTTCCTCACAGTTTCTCACAGTTGCTCACATTCCTCACAGTTGCTCACAGTTTCTCACAGTTCCTCACAGTTGCTCACAGTTTCTCACAGTTGCTCACAGTTGCTCACAGTTCCTCATAGTTGCTCACAGTTTCTCACAGTTCCTCACAGTTTCTCTTAACCTAGTAGAATTTAAAATCGTAAGATTGGAAAGAACTGCAATGATTTAAAATAAAAGTATTACTGAAAATGTTCTTATTGCAACCAGCGTTAGATCGTCCTATGCAGAACTGGAAAGCACAACTTTTATTATTTTCTCCCTTTCCAATTAACTTATTTCACGGACAAGAACTGTACGCTAGGCTTGGCCAAAAAATATCGCTAATATCGAAGATATCGAAATATCGCAACGATAGAGGCCTTTTACATTATGCGGGGTATAGACACGTCAGATGTTGTTTCAACTGTGAGCGTGTGTTAGTAGGTACCAACTTGAAATTGACTATAAATATGTCGTACGATATTCATTTTTTCGCGGATTTCGAGTGCTAAGGTCATGCGCTTTTCTTTCGGCTACCTGTTTGTTTTTGATGAAGCGCATTTTCCCGTCGGCAAAACCTAAAAATTGTGAGTGATGATTTTATTCAGCGCCACTTCTTTCTAATGCCGGAATCCTTTTTAATTCCCTCCTGTAACAGGTTCAAAGATTATTAATTTTTTGCCATAACTCTTTTTTCGTGGTCTCCGGATATTTTTCTTTGAATTTAAATATAAGCGTTTCATAGCTTGCGTTTTTTAAATTCCGGTCACTATGTTCTTTTGACTTAACATTCCACAAATCACACTAAACTTCTATTAGTTCCAAAATAAAATTTTTTTTTCCATTTGTTCATTAATTTTCCGCTCGCTTTAAAAAAATTTTCCGCTCTCCGTTCGATGTTCACTCGTTGAATTTCGCGCACAAATGAGGGTTGAACCAACATGGATATAGACCTTCAGACACACCATCTAACATCGTTACCTGCTTGATCAAAAATTCAAAGATTTTGATTTTCCGTCAGACATCGTAGGTCTTTCTCACTAACACCCGCTCATAGTTGATACAACATCTGACGTGTCTATACCCCGCATTAGTCAATAGTTGACCGTCAATTCCTATCGATAGCGGTATTCACTATCCATGCATTTGAGCATGAGCAAAATATTTATGCCATTTTGCTCTTTACACTAACAAAATGTACACGTATGCATATGCTCCGATTTTGCACAAATGCTCCGCCTAAACCTAGTGCAAAAATCAGTTTAGGGACATTTATACGGTCATATCAGTTCACGAACACATAATTGCTCAAAAAATGTGTGACACATCTGAAAAATAATTGCACACATAACATTTTCTCGCACAAAATATGGACAAATCACACATGTTGATTGCGCAATGTTACTAGGTTTCGTTTTTAAAAGATTGCAATGAAAATAATGTCCAACTTTAGAGATTTCAGAGACAGTTAAGATAATCGAAATCTTTAAAACTAAAAGTAATGACAGTATTTAAGCATTTGCCTAAACTGTGTTCTAACCTCACACAAAAAAACAAATGTTCAGCAGATTGTACTGTATGAGGAAACAGTTTCACGTGTACATATTTTTACAAAATGTTTGTGCAGTTGAAATTTGGGTTGATTACATTACGTGTGCAACGCACACATTTTATTTGTAAAATATTGTAAGAATTATTTTGAGCAAACAAATTATTCGTCGATTTCATTACGTGTGCAATGTTTATGACGTCAGTGAGCAAATATTCGTGCATTGCACACGTAGTGTCATCTCACCTTTAGCATGATGCAAAGTGTGTCATAAAAAACTTACTAAGGCCTTTTACACTAGGGCAATTATCGCCGGCAATTTTTTCCAAATTCTCTTTTGGAGTTGCCTTCGCATTTACACGTATAAAAAAGATTGCCGAGCAATTTTCATTTTTTTGTCTGTTTTATGACGTTTGCCCCGTTCGCGCAGGGTTGATTTTTGGAATAAATTAAAAAATCGTAATTAAGTATCCCTGATTTAGGGTTGATTTTAAGATTAAAAAGATGCGTTCGGGCATATTCCGGTGATTTAATATAATATATGAACGGATTTTGTTGCATTAGCACAATTAGCTTTTCTATGCATTCGCGCGGCCACTTCCCCGACATTTGAAACTTTAAATTTTATATTTCCCGAAAAATCTCAGTTGTTAACACCACGAAAGTAGAAAGCAAATGAAGCAAACGTCAAAAACCAGCTCGCAACCAACTTTACATTTGACAAAACGAAAGAGAGCAAAACGGAATTGTCGAGTACGGGCAATTCTGAAACGAGCAATTTTTCTCTACCCCCCCGCATTGCGTCTCGCCTACAAATGAAAAAAATTGCCGGCGATAATTGCCTAGTGTAAAAGGCCTCATTGTGTTAACATGGACGAACATGTCATAAAACTTCATTTCGTTCTAATTTTCAGCGAGAAAAGATGGCACGCGCATTTGTTGCAGCACTTATTATCGATGATATGTTAGATATATAATGTGTGCATGATGCAGCCACTTACATTATAAAGCTTGTTCGTCACACAGACAGAAAAATCAAAATTTTTTGAAAACCGGCGAGCATGTTGTTGAACTTGCTTTTTTTGCGTTTACACACTCATACTTTTCATCATACCCAACAAATCCACGAACATATATGACCGTATAAAGGGCCCTTTTCGTGCATGTGCACAACTTTCCAGCTGGCTTAGAGGCCATTTACACGTTAAGACATTTCGATAATGAAACACACTTTTTGTTGGCTAGGGACGCACGGGGATGTGGTGTGGTAGCGTTTTCCTCTCTTCCTCCTGCCTCCCTTGCCTTTGAAAATTTGTTTCATTATCGAAATGTCTTAGGGGCTGTTTACACATAACCGCATTTAGCATTTTTCAGCATTTTCCCAAAATGCTGAAAAATGCGGTATGAATTTGCGTGTGTTTGTTGTTGTATTTGTGAACCGCATTTTTCAGCATTTTGGGAAAATGCGAAAAAAATGCGATTATTTCCCGAAAAACTATCGATATTTTTAGTCTCATCTCTGATAAAATACACATCGCAGTCAAAAACATCTGATTCATATTCATTGCATCATGGCGGAGGAGGAGATCAGCTGATTTCAAAAATGCTAAATGCGAAATACTGTAGTGTAGACACCAATTTTAAAAATGCGCATTTTAGGGATGCAAATGCTAAATGCGATTATGTGTAAACAGCCCCTTACACGCTATTTACACGTTAAGACATTTCGATAATGAAACAAATTTTCGTCGGCAAGGGAGGCAGGGGGAAGAGAGAAAAACGCTACCGTACCACATCCCCGCGCGTCGCTAGCCAACAAAAAGTGTGTTTCATTATCGAAATGTCTTAACGTGTAAATGGCCTCTTAACGTGTAAATATCGTGTTAGGGATACTGGGTAAATATCGATCTTTGACGATTATCGTTGTTCAAAGCTTAAACATCTTTGTTGTATTATAATAGCGGTATTCACTATCCAATGCATGTGCGTGTGCATTTGCAAATTTTATTTTGCATTTGCAAGAGACTGTGAGTGTACTTTCGAAGCACCCGGTCCATATTTTATCAAGCAGGATTAGGGATGCTCATTGTTTTATAATTATCGATGTTGCAAGCATTCAGAACCTTTAAGCGATGGCCAGTTTTAATCGGAGATAATACTAAGATATTGCCAAAAGCTTATTTTATGGTTCATTTACTCCGAAAGTGTAGTAACTCTCAACATTATAATACAAAAAAGATGTTTAAACATTGAACAACGATATCGTGAAAGATCGATATTTACCCAGCATCCCTAAGACAGCTGGAAAGTTGTGCACATGAACGAAACTGATTTTTGCATTGAGGCCTTTTACACTAGGGCAATTATCGCCGGCAATTTTTTCCAAATTCTCTTTTGGAGTTGCCTTCGCTTTTACACGTATAAAAAAGATTGTCGAGCAATTTTCATTTTTTTTGTCTGTTTTTGACGTTTGCCCCGTTCGCGCAGGGTTGAGTTTTGGAATAAATTAAAATAACATAATTAAGTATCCCTGATTTAGGGTTGATTTTAAGATTAAAAAGATGCGTTCGGGCATAAGGTGCAATCAGTGATGCCATAAGATTCCATAAGAAAATTGAACGATAAAAAAGCGATCTTTGAGATTAGTCAGTTGTTCAAACTTAAAATCTTTATAAAGTAGCGGTATTCATATGCCAAGCACGTGTTGCAATTATTTGCATCAAGAACTGTGCAGTGTACTTAGGGAAAGCAGCGGTACATATTTTTCAAGCAGGATAGGATGCTCATTGTTATTATAATTTCGTGTTGAACATTAAACCTTAACGAGCCATTTTAATGGGTAACAAATATTGCCAAACATTATATTTACACCAAATTAGTAATTATAGCATTTTATACATATTTAAAAGAGTTGTAAATTGCACACGTATGTGGTCATATTTCCAGCATAAGAAGCGGAAAGTTGTGCAATTAAGAAACATTTTTGCAGAGCCTTTTACACTAGGGCAATTATCGCCGGCAATTTTTTCCAAATTCTCTTTTGGAGTTGCCTTCGCTTTTACACGTATAAAAAAGATTGTCGAGCAATTTTCTTTATTATTTTTTGTCTGTTTTTGACGTTTGCCCCGTTCGCGCAGGGTTGATTTTGGAATAAATTAAAATAACATAATTAAGTATCCCTGATTTAGGGTTGATTTTAAGATCTACAAAGATGCGTTCGCTATATTCCGGCGATTTAATATAATATATGCACGGATTTTGTTGCATTAGCACAATTAGCTTTTCTATGCATTCGCGCGGCCACTTCCCCGACATTTGAAATTTTAAATTTTATATTTCCCGAAAAGTCTCAGTTGTTAACACCTCGAAAGTAGAAAGCGAATGAAGCAAACGTCAAAAACCAGCTCGCAGCCAACTTCACGTTTGACAGAACGAAAGAGAGCAAAACGGAATTGCCGAGTACGGGCAATTCTGAAACGAGCAATTTTTATCTACCCCCCCGCTCTACGACTCGCCAACAAACGAAAAAAATTGCCGGCGATAATTGCCCAGTGTAAAAGGCCTCATTAGTCAATAGTTGACCGTCAATTCTCATTTTCAGTACAAAACGATAACATATCGTTATCGAAAAGTTGAGCGTTTTCTGGTTGCACGTTCTCGCTCAATCCGTCTTTACTCTATTTCGTTTATCGAACTTATCGATGGCTGGGAGCAAATTTCTGACATATATTTTATTCGTTTTCGTTGTTCGTGGAGGCAGTATCACATGCTATTAAATGTTATTACTTATTTTTCTTGATCAATATTTTAGGATCTTACATTCTTGTATGGACCGAAAACTGTATATTATAAGAAATTAAGAAAAATGTGATGAATATAATTTTAGTTTAAGGCGAAACTCCATAAACGACTGCAATGACGGTTGTTGCGGTATATGCGGCAAAGGTGAAAACATTTGTGCTGCTTCCATTGAATCAATGTATGGAAATGTATTTAAATGGAAGCAGCTACATTTCCTCCGCCTAAAACGCCTGAAATGTTCCGTCGTTTCTGGAGTTTCGCCTTTATTCTTTTGAAAATATGAAAAGCGTATAGAGAGTTTACTCTTACAAATTGTATATAGAATATATTTTCAAACAGAAAAATTTAACAGCTACTCACTAAAAATTGCGTCTTTCAAAAAGCATTTTTAATTCAAGCATTTTGAAATAGTCCTTAGCATCAATAATTAAATTTAGTATTTTATAAAATATCACCCCTGTGTGGAAGAGGAAAATGTCATAAAAGGCATACAAAGCAAGAATTGACGATCAATTCTTTCGAGTAAGTGTAAAAGCGAATGCAACTCCAAAAGGGAATATCGATAGAATTGACGGTCAGTATATCTTCTGCTTGTAGATAACCCTCCTAAGTGGACGCTACACTAAACGGATAGATTTCAGGAATTTTCTAGTGCTCCTGCTTCTCAAATACTTTCCTCTTGAGCGAACACTCCTGTTAAGCGGAGAGATATTTCGGTCCGGAGGTGTCTGCTTAAGACAGAGTACACTGTACATATTTTAGACAAAATTGGAGTGTAAGAAACGACGTTTTCGAGCTCTCAGATGGAATGATAAGATTTGATACGATAAGATAAGACATGAACGATTAAAATGCCGCTTTATATCCAAGAGAAATACGTGTGAAGCACATGTTTACAACGACAGACATATAATATATAAAATATCGCTTTCGATGTCGGGAAAAGTATATCGATGTACGATATATCGCCGAGAAAAATTATCAGTATAAATTTTCGATATATCGTTTTAAAAATATCGATGTTTTGATATATCGATTTTTTTTGCCCATTCCTAGTGCCATCGAAAGCGTGCGAACTCTACTGCATATGTAATAAAAAATATTCACAGCATTTTGAATTAAATTAAAAGAAATACGTTAGCCCTTTTTTCCTGCAGTGCGCAGAAATGTTGCGTAATGTTGCACATCGCTTCTTGGAGCAGACGATACAGCACTCAAATGTATATAATGCCCGCTTAGTTCATATATCGTTTCCGACCAAAAATAACGGAGATAAGAATGATAGACACAACACCTCGTTCGAACGTGTTAAGGAGGAACAAGCGGCTGACAAAGCTGCATTACGTTGGCGTACTCGAAGCGTTGAAGGATTAGATGAGTGGAATAGCAAACTTCAGCTTTTTAATAACTTGGAACAAACGTCCGACTACATTACTCAAGTTCAAAAACCGATTAACTTGAGTCCAGCTGCGATCAAGAAATGGTGGACGAAGAGAGTAGAACGTAAAGAGCGTTTCATGCAACAGTACATACCCGAACGCATCGAAATACTTGGAGTTGAATTGGCTGCTGCACATTTTATATTATATCGTGGAGGTGCTGTGAAATTCGTAGGTGCTTCTAAATGGGTACGTGCCAACGAAGAAGGAGAATTCGACCTACCCAACCGTTTCCATCCCGAATATAAAGTTGAAGCTCTACGCTGTGACAATATGACACTTTATTATGAAGGCCTCGAAAATTTACGATGCTTACAAAATTTGAAATTTCTCTCCCTTCATAATGTGAAGACGTTTGATAACTGGTGCCTAGATCGGTTGTCAGGCTCGCTCTTACCTAAACTTGAAGTGCTGGACATATCGGGGACGAGTTGTACGCCCAATGGTCTCACATGCCTTTATCGCATACAATCATTACAATTATTAATCTTAGATAATCCAAAGCAATCACTACATCATGAACTAAGTTGTTCCATGTTGGAACAAACACTACCTTATCTCAAAGTAGTCCCGTCGTCACATTTGCATGATGACATAAAACTATAATTAATTTCTACCAGCCGAATCTATTTATTTCCGGGGAATGTTTCCCTGTGGAGGAAAAATTTTGAATATTTTTAAGCAAGTCCACACATTCTTCCTTTTATTGAAGCAAAAAATTTCCAGGTAAATTAAATTCGAATTAAATATTTTCAAACTCGCGTCGTCATTGAAAACAAGCAATCTAATGTTATTGGTTTATACCTGAGTAAAAGATGTTGAAAAATAATATGAAATAGTTTTCTTTCGAGGAGTGCTTCTATATTTTTTGTTTTCGATTGTAGCTAGAAGCGTTACCTGATGTTGCCCAGGTTAAAATACATCGCACACTTAATGATTATAAAATCAATTTTTGTATCGCTCCCAAATTGTATCATTAAATGTATATTATATATAGTGTATACAAAATCGAATGATAAATTAACTTATTAAAATAATTTTGAATTAAATTCGAAAGTAGTTTAAGTTCGTTGTGTTAAATATATTAATATATATTAAATGTATATATATCGGTCGTTGACCGGCAAAACGACTTAATTCCAATTTTCTGTTTTACGAGAAAAAGTCGATTTTAAATGTCCAAATGTTTAGGATAGAACAATAAATTAAGAGAAATCTGTATCATTTTACCAAGTACAGTTTGAGGTATCCTGTATGATTTTTAAATGCTACCTTAAACGTATGAAAATACTTTCGCTAATTGAAACGGTGCCGATAGTTTTTCCATGAAAATGGTCATATAAGTCGTTTCCCGGGAAATGTGGATTTAAGTAGACAACTTTAATAGCTAATTTCCGTTATAAACGAATTTTTGTTAAAAAGTGGACTTAAGTCGTTTTGCCATTCAACCACAGATATATATTAAGGTGCAGATTATGTACAACAAAAAAAAAAAAAAGGGGAGTTGCCTCATAGGCAATATTAATATTAAGGGGGTCTTCTCATTGAAAACCCGTTTTTTGGACCCTTTTTAAAAAAATTCTTATTTGAAAACGCAAAGAATAATTGAAAACTTTTTTTATTTATTGTACAGTAGAATCTCACAAAAGTTACCGCTCGAATGAGTTAAACGCTTGGTTAAGTTAATCGAATTTCAGCGCCCACGTAGCGTTCTAAAAAGTTAATTTTGGCGTTAACTTTTCTGAGCGTATTTTTTTTTCTTTTCCTTTTTTTTTTTAATCACCCCTATTTCGTGTGTATTACGTGGAATAGCGAAGAAAAACAAAAGAAGACACCGCAAATCATAACGATAGCACTTAAAAGTGACAAATTCTATCTAAGCGTGCAACCTTAACAGGTTGGCTGATAAGTCCCCGGTCTGACACATAGATGGCGTCGCTAGTATTTAATGCATATTATTTTTATATAGTGGCAACCTTCAAATGATTCGTGTCAAAATTTGACGTCTGTAAGTTAATTAGTTTGTGAGATAGAGCGTCTTTTGTGAAGCAACTTTTGTTATTGTGAAAAAAATGGAAAAAAGGAATTTCGTGTTTTGATAAAATACTGTTTTCTGAAGGGAAAAAATACAGTGGAAGCAAAAACTTGGCTTGATAATGAGTTTCCGGACTCTGCCCCAGGAAAATCAACAATAATTGATTGGTATGCAAAATTCAAGCGTGGTGAAATGAGCACGGAGGACGGTGAACGCAGTGGACGCCCGAAAGAGGTGGTTACCGACGAAAACATCAAAAAAATTCACAAAATGATTTTGAATGACCGTAAAATGAAGTTGATCGAGATAGCAGAGGCCTTAAAGATATCAAAGGAACGTGTTGGTCATATCATTCATCAATATTTGGATATGAAAAAGCTCTGTGCAAAATGGGTGCCGCGCGAGCTCACATTTGACCAAAAACAACAACGTGTTGATGATTCTGAGCGGTGTTTGCAGCTGTTAACTCGCAATACACCCGAGTTTTTGCGTCGATATGTGACAATGGATGAAACATGGCTCTATCACTACACTCCTGAGTCCAATCGACAGTCGGCTGAGTGGACAGCGATCGGTGAACCGTCTCCGAAGCGTGGAAAGACTCAAAAGTCCGCTGGCAAAGAAATGGCCTCTGTTTTTTGGGATGGGCATGGAATAATTTTTATCGATTATCTTGAGAAGGGAAAAACCATCAACAGTGACTATTATATGTCGTTATTGGAGCATTTGAAGGTCGAAATCGCGGCAAAACGGCCCCATATGAAGAAGAAAAAAGTGTTGTTCCACCAAGACACTTAAAAAAAATCTCTTCAAAACACCAGGATGAAAGTACAAACTTTGGTAACGGTAAATGAAGTACAGCGATGCCAACTTTTCGAAACGTCAAAAAACTATTTACTTCACAAGATGCTTCCTAAGGGTTGCCATAGTTGTTACCAAGGGTATTGGAACGAAGCGATGATGGGAGATTTTTGTTGGTTTCTTGTCCGAGAAACAAAAAATAACGCGAACCGCAAAAAAAAACATCATCAAAACATTTTTAGTTTATTTACTTAACAGTGTTCCACGTGAATCAAGGAGAAGTTTGAAAATATTTCAATGAATAAAAAATGGCATTTTTTCGTAAATTCCAAATAACTCAGTCAATTTTCCACCAATTTTGATCGAAAGATTCTAAATTTTTTTGCTACAAAACAAGCTATCGATCTGCAAGGTGAAATTTAGAGGATAATTTAGTTTTTGTAAAAAAAAAAATTATGTGAAAGTTGGTAAATAGCAAAAAATGACGAATATTTACACAAATTATATTTCAATATAGAAAAGATAATTTAATTCTCTTTCATTAAGTTTCAAAAAAATAAAATTAAGTTAACAAACACCGGAGATATGACATACAAAGTGAGGTTATCTTTTTCTATAACCGAAAAAACAGTTAATTTGGAATATCTCAAAAACTGTTCTACTTTTGAACAATTTAACTTCATATTTGGACTCAGTGGGAAATTTTACATAGAAATGATGTATAATATGTTGAGGATATTTTTTTTGTGGTGTAGTGTATTCGGCGTTATTTACTTTTTATTTAAACAAACTTTCCGAGCGCGAAAGCTGACGTCTTCGCGGCGAGGTGACCAGCTTTGGTTTTTGACTGAGAAAAAAAAATAAAACAAAAAAACGTAAGAAAAAGCAACCAAACCATGTTTCATTTTCATTTCGTATCACTCCCGAACGATGACATTGTCTTGCAAAACGAGGTATCGATACGACGGAGTAGATCTACTCCACTTTCGATGACCAACTCATGACATATACTCTTATGACGGCCAATGCCGCTTGTGTGTAAATTTCATTAGAAAGTTGGTGTATAATCAGGAGGAGTCGCGGCTCTAATGTCATGCTGCAATCATTGATTGTTTCACGGGGACATTTCCTACTGCGTATTAACAGAACAAGGGGAAAATATCAGAGGCAAATGCGGATAATAAAGGTGTCTCTGCGTATGTATGTGGGAACTTTATCCAGCAGAAAATGTCCCGCGGACATCCCCGAGGATGTGCTGGATGACTTGTTCATCGCGACGGAGCCGGTAGGAAATGGAAATGAAACGCAATTGTGTGTTTTCTTTTTAATTTTCTTTAGTTTACATTCAAAAGTTATTATTATTTCAGTATTTATGGGCACAGTTATTTTTATAGGTAAATGAATTTAAAAAACATAAATATCATTCAGTTGATGAAAAAGTAAAAATTCTTAATATTAAAAAAATTTAAATAAAAGAGATGTTTCACATATTCAACTCTTCGAAACCCGTTTTAAAACGTCTCACGGCGACGTTTTTGGCGGTCCAGATATATCAAATACTTATTTTTATGGAGTTTGAATGCGACTCTCAAATCTCCTATAAATTCAGACTGGTACGAGGAGCCTGAAAAGATGGAAGAAAATTAATAACATGGAAATCGTTTTTTTAGTCGATGGATTACCTACGGTATTTTCCATTGACTAGGGCCCGGTGCTCTTTGAAGGCTTTTTTTGCCGTTGACACCATCCATATTATATTCCATAATTATGGCCATATGTACTACATTGCCAACATTTTGTTTACTCTTCCCGGAAGGAGTAGAGATTTGAGTGTTTCAATCTAACGATAGTAAGGGAAATTATGGGTTTAAATTTGTTTACCACATGAGGTGTGGATTTTACTCATGTGCAGTTTCGAATCCCGTTGCATTGCATTGTTTATAGCACTGAGGTCGTCTTCACTTATTTGTTTCTTTGGATTCAGTTTCAATTAAATTATGCTCCTCAATTTCCAAAGGAGCGCCCTTAGGTTTCATTTGTTTGTATTCATTATCTGCTAATCTTTTTAAATGTCTTTTGTAAACTCCACGTTTCATTTAAATGCTACTTTTAAATGTTTATTTACCCTTTTTTATAATAAAAACAATTTATTTACTTCACTTTAAAATTTAAATGTATATTAAAATAACAAGTTTAATGCTCGATTTTAGCGGTATTTTAGACTTTAAACCAGAATTCCAGTATTTGTTGGATTTACTCCTAAAATAATTAAAGAATTTGCCTGATTTGGGTCATTAAAACAAAAAATTATCTAACTCTAACTTTTTCCGCTTCAGTTCGCCTCAAAAATAAGTGTTTTCTGTTTTCTGAAAAAATGGGCGGTTTTGAGCAGTTTCGTGCGGTACGACCACAGTCAATTGAAAATTACAGAGGCGTGAAAAATGTCATTTTTATAGTGGGCGACGCTTACAAAATAAAAATCTAGAATGAGTTTAGTTTAATTTTGCTATGAAAGCTGTTATTTTTGTTATTTATTTGTAAAATAAAACTGCATTTAGTGCAAAAAACGTACTTCTTTTTTCCGAAAAGTACTGCTTTTTTTTGGAAATGAATTTAAATGTACTGCTTTAGTACTTTTAGGAACTGGTATCCCTAGTCGCGGTTGGCTGCAAGAGAAATTAATTGCTGTCATGTTCCACGGCTTCCGCTCAGGACTGTTCGGCCCCAGTTTGATCTAGGTCGCCCGCGTCTTCTTGACCCTTGGGGGTTCCACTACAGCGCCATTTTGGTTATGTCGTTGTCCTCTTTACGAAGCGTGTCGCCTATTCATCTCTACTTTATAGTTTTCATTTCTGCTGCAATTGTCTCACAACTAACCCGTCTAATCAGTTCCTCATTCGTTAGTATCGCAGGACAAAATTTATTAAAGATTCGTCGTAGACAGCGGTTAACAAAAGTTTTTAGCCTTCTGGTGATGGCATCGGTGATTTTCCATGTACTACATCCATTAAATAGCACAGAAGTTTACGCTGCAGTTAAATGGACGTAGTTAAGTACAACGCAAAATACTTCTAAAGGCCCAAATTTTGTTCAGCTTGTAAAAGGCATACCGCACCTTCGAAATCCTGGACTCTACGTCTTCTTCAGTGCCACCAGTTTTCGAGCTTCCGATCGGGATCTGCATTAGCTTTGTCTTGCTAATGTTGACTTTGGGCCCAAGCCGTCGTGCGTTATTTATTAGCGATTCGAATTTCCTTTTCATATCGACGATGTTGTGCGTCATTAATCAGATGTCGTCAGCATAATCAAGATCTCCCAACAATTCAAATGGTCTCCACTGGATACCTGTCCGAGAGTCTTCGTTTGTTTTTTGCATAACAGTGCCTTAAACTACTAGGAAGAACAAAGGGGATAATAAGCAGCCTTGACATACACCTCTTTTAGCCCTAAAACAACCACTATTCCCTCCCTTGTATCTGACGAAACAGTTATTGTCAGCGCTTTTTTGATCTGGATTATTTGATCCAGGACTCCTATATTTCTCCGTCCATATAGCGTCACGTAAAAGCGTATCAAATTCACGCTCAAAGTCCGCAAAAAGTAGACACAGAGGGTACCTCCACTCTACAGATTGTTCTACTTATATTTTTATATTACCTTTACATAATAAGATTTAACGAGATTTATGTCGAAGTGATTAAGCTTAATCTCAAACCGTTTAGACTACATTTTCTAGATTACAATTGACGTTTGTATGACTTCTGGGGTTTTGTTTATTAATTGTTGACAGCTACAAAATAAAACTATTGAAAAATGAATTTGGAAGAAATAATTGCTAGTTTTTGCAACTACCAACAAGAAGTTGCTATTAAATTATTGCATTTGAGCCAGAGCGCGGTTGATGTTCAAATCAAATTGAAACAATGCAAAGTGGAGCGAGCACGACTCTTGCAGACGATTTTGCGCAATAAAGCACGGGCGTTGACCGCAGCAAGCATCTTAAAGATTCAAAAACGTCGTAGTACTTGGACTTTTGCAAGGCACGGTTCGTTTTGGGAAAAGGATGTGCCTAGCAATGATGACGCGTTCTTCAAAGAATCATTTCGAATGGAAAGGAGTAATTTCAATGTTTTGGTAGAACAGCTAAAATTACTGGAAAGGAAAGACACTCATTTTCGCAAGTGCGTACCATTAGCTAAGCGTGTTGCGATAGTTCTTTACGCACTAGGCTCTTCAGCGGAATATCGGACAGTTGGGCTGCTTTTTGGTGTTTCAAAAGCAAGCGTATGTAACTTATTCAACGAGTTTTGCCGAGAAGTTTGGAGGGTGCTTGCTCCCCAATATTTGAAATCTGACTTTCTAACGGAAGACAAAGTGAGATAGTGCGTTGAAGGATTTCAAATTTTAGGCTTTCCGCAATGTTTAGGAGCAATGGGTAAATAATTATCAAGTGATACTAAAATGTAAATTACACCGGCACACAAAAAAAAAAGTTCTGAACTCGGAAAGAGAGGTACCCTCCGTTATGTTTTTTGGGGTACAGAACACGAATCTGAAATTTGATTTTTTCCATCATCCCCAGTTTTTGCCCCAGCCACCCATGAACCCCCCAAAGGGTGAAATTTTTTTAATATATTATATAAGAAATCGAAGGTCAAAATTTATCCACGACCCTGAATTTTAGCTAAAAGCTCCACACAGATCGCGGACGTGTTGCTTGTTTCACAGTTCGATTTGAATGCCATTGTTAGCCTGACCGGTGTTGCCAGTCAAACCTGGCGGGAAAAAGGGTGATCAGCTGCTCTTGAAGTGCTGACCTCCTTTTCCCGCTTTTTCGCCGCTGGCGGAATTTAGCTGCGTATCTACAGCGGCAAAAACGGACATACTGCCCGCCTTGCGTTACGCAAAACAAACTTTAATGGAAGGGCGCGGCTGGTAACTTACAGATTCAAGGAGGCGAGGCGATGGTGAGCGACGATGGCAAGCAAGTAACACGCGCCGACGCTCCTGTGGTGCCAAAGTGTAATACTTTGGCTCTTTTGTCACTAATTGAAAGCTCCTTCTGGGTCAAAAGATAGGATAATGTTTGCGCAGTTGACATATGGTTCACAGGATTCGCCGGCTATTGGGCCAACACAAGCACCACCCGAAGACTGAACGTTGTACTAGTAGACTGCCACCGACGTTGATTTGAATTGCTGATAGCACTACTCGCGGGAGGATGTCAGAGCCAATAACTAAATCGATACGTCCTGGTTCCATGAAGTGTGGATCTGCAAGATCCAAGGAAGCTAGCTCCTGGGTGTTGAGATTTGTTGCTCTCAATGAGGGAAGCCAATTTGCTAATATTGGCAGCACTACGGCAGCCACCTCCTCTTGAAACTCAGTGCGCGGAGAGGCCAAGGTAAAAACGCATTCCTTTCTTGGTGTTGGTGATTTCTGCCCACCGATGCCAGAGAAATTTCGAAATTTTGGCCTTGTGGGAAGATTAAGCAATATTTGTGTGCTTTCGTCGAGGAATGTGCGCTGAGAGCCTTGATCCATAAGCGCTCGCACGGTGAATCGCTCGCACGGTGAATCGCTCGCCCTGATGAAATATATGCGCGAGGGCGGTGGGTAGAAGTTTTTCAGAATGGCCTTCAGCCTTATGCGTGTTTGCTTTTCGTGTGAGGAGAAAGCTTCATCGAATGTTGTGCAGAGTTGCTCGTCGTCAACGAGCCAAGCGTCTGGAATGACGGAGAGAGAGATGAACCATTCGTTGATGCAGCAGGGCCGTGTCCATGCGAGGGGGCGTTGGGCCGCAGAACTTGGTTGTCGCTGTCGGTCACATGGGCGAATTCTGGCTGCGTGGAGACGCTGCGTTGGTTTGATGAGAGGAAATCGAGGCTCCCGTTGGAGTAGGTGACGTCGCCGATGATGCAACAGCGGAGCTCGTCGTCGCCGGGCCGGGGGTCTGAGAGGACGGAGGAGAAGCATCATATGGTGAGACCGCGGGAACATGTCCATGAAGCAGCGTGTGGTGCCGCTTCTTACACTTCGCACATTTTGCCGAGCGATGGCAGGCAGTCAAACAATAATAACATCTGTTATTTTGCGTGATAAATCGATGACGATCGTCGACCGTCATCTACAAAAATTTTGGGCACTCTCCCAGTGCATGATCATTTCCACACAGGCGGCAGACGTTCGCCGGCTGCTCGCGCCCAAGCCAGATGTTCGTAGGTGGTGACGAAATTTTCACATTAGAGGTGTGGTATTGCATGCTAGACGTTGAATCCACTGAGTTTTTAAGGAGATCCAGTAGCTCAAGAAGATGGGCTTTGGCTTCGTAATAAATCCACCTACACTAATCTAGACAGATTTGTAACTGCGTCCGAATTGACAACATCGGAAAGACAGGCGTCGTCGTAAGCCGTTCGAAACCTTCTCCACACTGAGTTAAGGTCCGTCGTCTATCAGAAATACCGGTGAATTTTCATCATACCTCCTACTTATTCTGCACGAATCCATGAATCCATTGAAAGCATCGTTGAAATTTCCTTTCAAAATCATGTCCATCAAACGATTGAAACAGGGACCGAAAAAAAACCAAAGTAGCAGCGCTGCGATATAGCTGACCAACGTTCTTTCGTCTAATTTGCTTGATCTCGGAATTCAAATCGTTTATAAATTGTTCAGGCTTTATTTAAATTGGCACGTCAACTCTGAATTCAAATCGAAAGATCAAACAGCGACCGCAAAGACAAACGGTAGCAGCGCTGCGAAAGAGCTGACCAACGTGCTTGTCGTCTTATTTTCTTTGTCTTCTTTTTGCTTACGTGCAAAAGCCGTTAGGCCTTTCAACTGGAGACACAAAGCAATGCAAATATACGCACTGGTCACCCCGCTGCCGCTCACCTTTTGGTTTCCCCTTGCCAGGAGAGCGAGACAGGCACTTTAATTCAGACATCGGTCTAAGTCGCACGCGCAATGTATTCGCTGTGCTTTCTCTGTAAACGCGCCAACGGAAATTTAAAGTGCAATAGTTGTAAAAACTTATTTCATTCGTCATGTGCTGACATAAATGATAGTTTGCTTGATATTTCGAAAAATAATCGTAATATTGTGTTCAATTGCAATAATTGCCTTAATTCTGACTCAACTTTGGCTGTCAAGCTTCAAACCCTCAACCAAACATTCTCTCAATTGTGTGGAAAATTTGGTTTCCATAATGATCATAACAGGTTGGCTGATAAGTCCCCGGTCTGACACATAGATGGCATCGCTAGTATTAAATGCATATTATTTTTATATAGTTACAACCTTCAAATGATTCGTGTCAAAATTTGACGTCTGTAAGTCAATTAGTTTGTGAGATAGAGCGTCTTTTGTGAAGCAACTTTTGTTATTGTGAAGAAAATGGAAAAAAAGGAATTTCGTGTTTTGATAAAATACTGTTCTCTGAAAGGAAAAAATACAGTGGAAGCAAAAACTTGACTTGATAATGAGTTTCCAGACTCTGCCCCAGGAAAATCAACAATAATTGATTGGTATGCAAAATTCAAGCGTGGTGAAATGAGCACGGAGGACGGTGAACGCAGTGGACGCCCGAAAAAGGTGGTTACCGACGAAAACATCAAAAAAATTCACAAATTGATTTTGAATGACCGTAAAATGAAGTTGATCGAGATAGCAGAGGCCTTAAAGATATCAAAGGAACGTGTTGGTCATATCATTCATCAATATTTGGATATGAAAAAGCTCTGTGCAAAATGGGTGCCGCGCGAGCTCACATTTGACCAAAAACAACAACGTGTTGATGATTCTGAGCGGTGTTTGCAGCTGTTAACTCGCAATACACCCGAGTTTTTGCGTCGATATGTGACAATGGATGAAACATGGCTCTATCACTACACTCCTGAGTCCAATCGACAGTCGGCTGAGTGGACAGCGATCGGTGAACCGTCTCCGAAGCGTGGAAAGACTCAAAAGTCCGCTGGCAAAGTAATGGCCTCTGTTTTTTGAGATGGGCATGGAATAATTTTTATCGATTATCTTGAGAAGGGAAAAACCATCAACAGTGACTATTATATATCGTTATTGGAGCGTTTGACGGTCGAAATCGCGGCAAAACGGCCCCATATGAAGAAGAAAAAAGTGTTGTTCCACCAAGACAACGCACCGTGCCACAAGTCATTGAGAACGATGGCAAAAATTCATGAATTAGGCTTCGAATTGCTTTCCCACCCACCGTATTCTCCAGATCTGGCCCCAGAGACTTTTTCTTGTCGTCAGACCTCAAAAGGATGCTCGCAGGGAAAAAATTTGGCTGCAATGAAGAGGTGATCGCCGAAACTGAGTCCTATTTTGAGGCAAAACCGAAGGAGTACTACCAAAATGGTATCAAAAAATTGGAAGGTCGTTATAATCGTTGTATCGCTCTTGAAGGGAACTATGTTGAATAATAAAAACGAATTTTGACAAAAAAATGTGTTTTTCTTTGTTAGACCGGGGACTTATCAGCCAACCTGTTATTACATCATCAAATGTTCAAGTGTTGTTGGCTGCTTAGACTTCGGATTCTAAATCACCTAAGACAGCTGCTTCTGTGAACTTCCGACAGATTGTAAACAATAATGCTATAGTAACTCGCTCTAAAGCTAAGGTCAATAACTCGACTCGTCTTGCTAAAACTATAGTTCCGTCTTCGGCTTCGCTCACCAAAGAGCAAAGTAGTGCAGTATTAAGTCGTCGGCCAAGTATCGGCTCTGTCTCTCGTTTAAATCCATCAACTCCCACGTTTACTGCAAGTTCTTCTCGACTTTAAAGTTCTTCTCTCTCTCAAATCGCTAACAGTGAGACTAATGGAACATTAGATGCTCAGTCTCCGATTGCCTCAGAATCCAATAATAACAAATTGACGAATGTTGATGCTATAACAGAGAACTCGGTTTCGGCTTCTGCTGTTAACACCTTGGTGGACAATAAAACTACACCTCAGTGGTCACAGGTATTTGAGAAAATAAAAGTCGTGCTGTTGTTATTGGCACGAATGTTAGCTCTGAGCTTGGTGTTGTAGCTCGTAAGAAGTGGCTGCACTTGTCACCATTTTTGCCCTCCGTCACTGAAGATGATATTGTGGAGTATGTGGTTAAACATACAAACATCGATCGCTCGTTGCTGGCGTGCTGTAAGCTAATTAAAAAAGGCACTTTGAGTGAGTCTATGAAGGAAGTGAATTTTAAGTTGGGAGTAGACGTTTCTGCTTACAATGAGCTCTTAGTTTCGTCGATGTGGCCTGCTAATGTAAGAGTTCGCGCTTTTCGTTTTTTTCAAAAACAAATAGAGCAGCAAGTAATCTCTTAGCAGATAGTAGTGTTAATCAACATAGTTCTATTACTCTTAATTCTTCTTCGATTGCATGTTCTACATGTTGTCGGTAGGAAAAATAATATATTAAGCACACTAAATATATTCTATCAAAATGTATCTGGTATGCGCACTAAAAGTAACTCAATTTATAATTTGTCAGCCCATTCTGAATTTGATGTTATAGTAATTACTGAAACTTGGTTAAATGAAAGCTTTTTCAATGAAGAATTCTTTGATTTTAATATCTTTCATATCTTTCGTAAAGATCGGGACTACGCTAAAACTGGTTGCAGCATGGGTGGTGGGGTTCTTGTTGCTGTTAAAATCGCTTTCACTGCGTCTCTTATTTCGCTCCAAAATAACGACTCCTTATTGGATCATCTTTGTATTGCAATACTTGGCGAGAGGGGTTCTCTCCTCCTCGTACGTTCCTCCAAACAAGCTATATAAAGCTCATATTGACAATATACACTTTGTAGCAAGTAATAAGAGTGCTGATGATCATTTGTGTGTTACGGGTGATTTTAACCTAAGCAAATTGGTCTGGGTTTTCTCATTTGACAGAAATAGCCTTATCACCTTTAACGCAACTAGTGAGATCGAATTATATTGCAATGCTCGCTTATCAGATGTTGATCTCATACAAATGAAAAGTCATGTTAATATGTTACATAGACTACTCGACTTAATATTTATTAGTGCTAGTGTAAACTGTAGTGTATCGAAGGCAGTTTTTGCCATTTCGTCAGACAGTATGCATCATTTTCCGCTATCTTTAAGTTTTGTTTTTTACGATTTCTTGCCGCTTAAAATCGCAAATGTATCTCCTACTTCTTATGACTATAAAAATTTTAATTTTGATCAATTAAATCTTCTAATCAATAGCGTTGATTGGGAATGTGAATTTGAATACTTATGCACTGACGGCGCGTTTAACTGCTTTAAATCTATTCTTCAGAACGTGTTCAATGAATTAATCCCTCGTATTACCTATAAAAATTATAGAATACCTTGGGCTACTCCGGGATTAAAAAAGTTAAAAAACTTAAGGAATAAATTTTATAAAAAATATCTTGTCACGGAAAATGTTGGCTCCTTCTACAAATACAGGCATTACATGAGTGAATTTAATTTTCTGGATAAATTTCTATTCAGACAGTATATTTCTAAATTTGAAGTGAACATAAAATCCAACCCTAAGGTGTTTTGGCGGTTATGAAAATTTAAAAAAACTAGCTCAAATATCCTTAAAAAGTTGTTTTGGAATGATTCTACTTCTTCTTCAGTGGTAGAATCATGTAACCTATTCGCAAATTAATTCGAATTTTGAGACTGCTGTTGACAGCGTGCTTGATTTATCTGACCATGTGTCCACTTTGGAGTTCGGATCATTAATCTTAGCGGATGTTGAAATATTATCCGCCATTTCTAAAATTAAAAGCTCTACAAAACTAGATAGTGATGGGTTTTCTGGTACTCTGCTATAAAATTGTACCCTATCTATAGTTACGCCGTTGAAATTGATTTTTAATAAATCTTTGTCATCTGGTGTTTTTATTGATGACTGGAAGAAAGCTCTTATAGCACCGATTTTTAAATCGGGTAACAAAAATGATATTGCTAACTATAGGCTAATCTCTAAACTTTCAAATGTTAGTAAATTGTTAGAATCAATTGTTAAAGACAAAATGTTCTTTGTAGTAAAAAGCTATATATGACCACAACAACATGGCTTTGTTCCGGGCAGATCTACTGTAACTAATCAAACGGTTTTGGCTGAGTTTTGTATCTCTGCCTTTTTCTCAAGGATCTCAAGTTGACGTAATATATACGGATTTTTCAAAGGCTTTCGACAAGGTAGCCCATTCTATTTTGTTAAATAAAATGGCTGCGATCGGATTTCATTCCAACTTTCTGAACTGGCTCAAATCCTATCTTCATAATGGATTTTCTGCAGTATGCATTGATGATGTTAAATCTAAGCCCTTTGGATATGGTGTCCCGCAAGGCAGTATCCTGGGACCGTTGTTATTTATAATTTTCATAAACGATATAACTAAAGTTATTCTACGCTCGAGTTGTCTTCTGTTCGCTGATGACCTCAAAATCTTTAGTAAAATTAATGGCTTGGCAGACTCCTAAAACTTACAATCTGATCTTAATTACTTGCATACTTGGTGTGTTAAAAATCATTTGTTCCTAAATTTGGCAATATGTGCATATACGATTTTTTCTAAATCAGATAACTTAATTCAAACTTCCTACGTCCTGGGTGGTTTCCAACTCATTCGCGTAGATGTTGTCAAGGATTTGGGTGTTGTCTTTGACAGGAAATTCACGTTTATACACGATATCACTTAAATATATTGTTCCAAAAGCATACGCAATGCTTGCATTTGTAAGAAGGAACTCAACAAACTTTTTTGACCCTTACACTCCAAAAACGCTTTACATATCCTTAGTGCGCTCAAAATTAGAATACGCAGCAGTTATTTAGAGCCCGTTCTATGCCTCGCACACTGCACGCATTAAACGTGTTCAAAAATCCTTCTTGCGTTTTGCTTTACGCTCCATGAATTTTGGAGATCATCTTCCGCCTTACTATGCACGGTGCATGCTCATTGGTTTAAAATCCTTAGAGACTAGACGCACTATAATTTCGCTACTCTTTATTGCAGACATTGTCAGTGCAAGGATTGATTGTTCTGCATTGCTTAACTTAATTGATTTCAATGTTCCTTCTAGGGCCCTTAGACGTGTAGATGCCTTCTATCTTGGTTTACGGGGCACAAACTATGCAATGTATGCGCCCATTTATAGGGCTTAAATGGCCTATAATAACGTTGCCCTAAATAACGCTATTGGTTTTTGTCTTTCTAAGGTTAGCTTGACGGTAGTTTTAAATAATATTCTGTAAATAGTAATTTAATCTAGGAATTAATTCATAGTAGTCTGTAAGAACCTGTGTTCATAGACTTAAATAAATAAATAAATAAATAAGAAAAAAACGATCCAAGCACTCCACTTCCAATTTCTGTTAGGACTTTGAAGGACACAGAAAGGGCCACACCTTGTGCACTGTGTGAATGGGCTCTTGGATGGACTTTTTCTCCCAGAAGCCAGCACTCCTGGCAGATCGCCAATGTTTGCGCCCGTGAGGAATTAATGGTCTTGCAACCCAACTGGGGCAAAGGGAAGTCGTTGTTAGATCAAATTAATATCACGTACCTTTGACTCTTGTTGTTGCTGCTTCTGTTGTTGTTGTTGTTGTTGCTATTGTTGTTGTTTCTGCTGTTGATATTGCTGGTGTTGTAAAATGAGTCCCGAATAACACGAATAATTATCAAATTGTCGCGAAGGCGGCCCGCACTCAACACTTCACTTCATTTAACCTTTTTTTGCTAACGGAACTACGATTTAAAAGTTGCGAAACGGTTCGAAAGACGGCGGACGTGTTGCTTCTTTCACAGTTCGATTTGAATACCATTTTTAGCCTGACCGGTGTTGCCAGTCAAGCCCGGCGGGAAAAAGGGTGAGCAGCTGCTCTTGAAGTGCTGCCCTCCTTTTTCCCGTTTTTTTTTTTTGCCGCTGGCGCGATTTAGCTGCGTAGCGACAGCGGAAAAAACGGATACTTTCTATATAAGCTTTGGGCCCTGTTACAGTTTTCGTAAACGCAACAAACGCAACGCTCACGAAAACTGTAATAGGGGCCTGCGGTCTTATTTGTTAAAAAAAACTTCCTTCGTTTGGTTGTTTGTTATCTGCATCAATTCACGTTGGAAGCTATATTTTAAACCAATATGGAGGTCATGCGTTTGACTGTTCATCCCGATATGGTCAACTCATAGAATTATTTTCGTGAAAAAATAAAGCTCCTTTACCTCTTGGGACACCCTGATGTACACTTCTGTTTTTCAAGATATCTCAAGAAGCTACCATTTGATTTTAATCCATTTTATAAATGGAAGCTAATAAGTGCTCATGGGTATATTTTAAAAACATCCGCAGAGTGGCACAAAAAATTAAGCATAGCGAAAAAATTTATTTAATTTTAATTATCTTTTTGATAAAAATTTTGTCTCAGTGTAAAAATAATTTTTTTTTTTCAGATTCCTTATTTTCTTGAAACGTAGTCGCCATTTAATTAATATTTTTATCTTTATTAGCTTTGCGATATTAATTTATGAAAAAATGTTTATAAAAATTTTTTTCTTTAATAAGAACCTAAAAATCGGTTTATACAGTGTTTTCAAATAGTACTTATGGAAAAATCAATAACACATTTAAATACCTTTTTATTAAAAAAGGGACTTAAATTTCATAAACGAAAATCTATGAGCAACAGTGATCCCCGGCTATAAGCACCCCACATAAAAGATCCGTTCTTCGCGTATTGTTGATTGAATTCAATTGAATTGAATTAAAACCAGTGATGACTATGTCACCGATAATAAATTGAGAAAATATGAATAAAAGAGCTTGACAATAAATAAAAAATAAAAAAACAGAATGATGGACGGTTTTTATAACACAGAATTTAGTTGTTACTGCGCAAGACTCTCTGACGTAACTCTCATAAATAAATTGTAATTCTCCTAATTGATTTTGCTCTCCCTTCTTTCAGCTTTTTTAGGTCTTCCGATTGCACTTCATGTTATTTGCATGTTGAGTACAAAAACTCTAGGCGTCCTCTAGTATTCGGCTAAGTTGCCCTATTTCTTAGTATTATGCTTACTAAGCAAAGCCTTCAACTTCTGCAATTGACTACGTAGACTAGCGTTTGACTCTTCAAGTGATTCTACGCGCTTGCGAAAATCAGTATTCTCGTGAGCGAGGACCTCGACACGCCGTTCTAGTTGATCCATGTACTCTTTCTTTTTGCGGCGGCTCTCTTGGGCAGATATCTGAAAAGAAAAAAAACACATAGTGCTTGAGTCAGTGGACTCGATGAAATTTCTGCTATGACACTCACTTTATTTTTGATTTTTCTGCGTATTTTTTTTAAGGATTTCTCCTCGGCTTTGGTCAACGGCAGCTTCTGAGGTATAGGATATCCTTCGGCAAGTAGAGTGCGCTTTTCTTCTTCAGTTAAAATCAGTGTTCCCGTCGAACCCTTCTGTAATATAACAACAAAAATAAGATCGATAAAAGATGTAATAGTAAGCCAGACAGAATCTTATAAGAAGGATAATTTTTTATAGATTCCATTTGCTCTTATATAAGAAGAAGCAAGTCTAATAAGTATTTGTATCAGGGACCGTAACGGTTATAACGTTGATAGATAAACGGCACTTGATAACTGTTATTTTAAGACGTAAATTTTTTTCAGCCGAAATAACCGTTCCTTTTTGCCGTTTATTATATTCAACCTGAATAATGGTTTTTCTAGGCTTTTTATTTAATTCAGCCTGAATAATCGTTACTCTGGGCTTTTTATTTTTTCCAGCCTGAATAAAAAGCCTTTCCTTTTTTCGATTATGCAATACGTAATTTGGGGAAACTTTTGATGCAACGGTATACTTTATTACGTCCTCTTTTAGAATTTATCACAAATAGGCGTGGCAGCAAACATATCCAACATTTGATTGCAATTCATACCCTTGAATTGAAGCATCAGAAATCACTTCTAATGGAATCTCACCAAAGCTTTTGAGCTTGAAAGAATTCACTAAATAAATCTCCGCTATTCTATTAAGCGTGATTTTTGTATGCTTATGCATACCGAGAACTGTCTTTTACTTTTACATTGTGATGTATGTGAGCTTTAACTTTTCTTTTTAACAGCGAATCAACAGATTACTATTTTTATACCCAGCGTAAGCAGGGTATATAAGTTTTATGCGAATCTAGTAACAGCCAGAACCAGCTCCGTTTCTAGGCTTTTCGGGCCCCTAGGCTGTGCCCCCTAGAGTAGCAAAAAAAAAAAAAATAAAAGAGGTCACTGCTATCAGTAGCGTGTCCAGGGGGGGAATATTGGGGCTAAAGACACTCATATATAGAATATATGGATGAGGTAAATAAATTTGAAATAAGCTGAGTTAGAAGTTTTTTTTTTGAAGAAATCGGGTGATAGCAGGCAAATTTTTTGAAAAATCGCGCGCGCGATTTTCGTCTCCGTCAGTAAAAATGTCTTTTACTGGTCTTTTACTGACTGCTGTAGTCATACATTTTTTTATTTTTCTGTAATTTTTTTATACCCAGATTTTTCCAATATTTTTAGTAAAGTAAAGTAAAGCCGCATATGAATATATGTTCAAATACTTAAAAAACAACATTTGGGGCCATTTTTCCTTTTTTAATTTGGGGCTATTTTGCACTATGTAAAGTTATCCCAATTTTGGGACCTTTTTTATTTTTTTGTTTGGGGTCTTTTTTCATAGTGCAAAATTACCCCAATTTTGGGGCCATTTTTCCTTTTTTGATTTGGGGCCATTTTGCACTATGAAAAGTTATCCAAATCTTGGGGCCTTTTTTCTTTTTTGATTTGAGCTCTTTTTTCATGATGTATAATGCCACATTTGAGGACTTCTTTCATTTAAAATTGTTCAAGTTGTAGTTCGAGGCCATTTTTCATTTATATTCAAAACGAATCATGATTTGTCAGGTGTTTTTTCATTTCATGTTGGGGCCATAATTCATAATGCAAAATGACCCCAAAAGTCAGGGCCTTTTTTTTCGTTATGAAGCCATTTCGTATTGCAGCTCTGTTTTATATTCTTGACTTTCGTTTGATTGGGGGTCAAATCTCATTTTTCAAAGTGGGGCAAAATGCATTATGAAAAATAACCCCAAATTGGGGCCTTTTTTCATTTTTCAATTCCATAACGGCCGGTTTATTTTCTAGTTTGGGGCCATTTTTCATTTCGATTAAAAACACCTCTTTTTGCTTTTGGGGCCTTTTTATACCCAGCGTAAGCGGGGTATATTAGTTTTGTGCGAATCTTGTAACAGGGAGAATTAAGCTTCGGAGATAGAGACAAATATATGTTTATAGAACTGATCAGGATCAAAAACTGAATCGATTTAGACATGTCCGTCTGTCCGTCTGTATGGTCCGTCTGTCCGTCCGTCCGTGGTCGGATCTCTTCCGAAACGGCTGAACCAATGAAGTCGAAATTTGGCACACATGTATATTGGAGTCCGAGTATGATCCTAAGTAAAAATGGGAGACATCCGCCCACTGCCACGGCCACAAATGAATTTATTGTGTTTTCAGTAAAATGCTTGTAACTTGCGAACCACTCAACACATTCCATTGATATTTGGTGTACTGGTAAACTACGAAAAGGGACATATCCTGGGAAAAAAATGGACGCCGTCCTTCTCGAGCCATGCCCAAAAATAAGCCCACAAATAAGGGCTTATCGTAACTTGTGAAGTAAAAGGCGTAAAAGCTTCAAATTCGCAACATAGGGTGACCAAGGCGAATGAAAGGTGTAGGGAAATAATTTATGTGGCCCGCCCACTGCCACGCCCACAAATAGAGCAGCAAAACATAGTGCGCTCATAATTTCGGGACGCTGGGTATTTCAAAGTCGGGCTTGACCGACTTTAGCTTTCTTACTTGTTTCATTTTATTTTGGGGCCAAATTTAATTTTTGATTTGGGGTCATTTTTCATAATGCAAAATGGCCCCACATTTTGGGGCTTTTTTTATTTTCAGTTTGGGGCCATTTTGCATTCGGGCCATTTTTCAGGGAGCCCTCTTAATATCAAATGCTAAGAATGTTAAATCAAATACGCTTTTGCTTTTTTTAACTATGAACATAATAAAAAAGTTATGGTAAATTGAAATGCGCTTTCATTTGCCCGAACTCCAGGGGCTTAAATGCGAAAAATGTTGTTTTAAAAGCATTTTTATTTTCCTCAACCTCCGAAATTGTAAATACCAAAAGTTTCCTTTTAAAATAATTGTTTTTATAATTTTTATTATTATTCATGGTATGTACATATATATTTAAATTAAAAATCAATACAAACTTCCTTTATCTTAAGATTATAAAGTAAGAGATCAAACATAACTTAAGCACTTAAAAAATCATAAGAATATATTTGTTTTTCTAAATTAATGATGCAAAATTCATTTTAGCTCATTTAAGGAAATATGGTTTCCATCATATTTTTCTCAAGTTCGTCAATTTTTTCAAACATCAGATTTTGGTTTCCTGGGTATAACGTTTAAAAATCTATGTCAATTAATTCATATCCAATAGGGTGCCAGTCATTGAAAAATTATCTTAAAGGTGCCTTCTTTTCTTTAAGCCGTAAAACTGAAGTTGATTGCCAATGAGCTTTTATATCCTGAGGGAAGTTGTGCACCAAACATTTTTTCTTCAACTGAAACTCAGCAATATCATTTGGACTTTTTATTTCTTGTCCAACATCATTTAATTCACAGTTCGGCTTGTGTATTTTAGGAGAAGAGGACCTTAAAGTTAAGTTTTTCCTTTTATTTCTTTGATTATAGTACCGATCATACAATTTTCCAAACGCATTTTTGGTTTTCGATCGTGGTATGTAGTAAGTTGTTGCATTTTCCGACGGAAAAAGTTTGGTTATAACTTCTGCTAAACTTTTCATGGCCTTAGCGTCCATTGGAATGTTGTTCAATATGAAATAATCCACAATAATTCGTACAATAGCAATCTGATCTCTCTCATTTAATGTGTTGGTGACCAAAAATGTTGAAATAATATCTTTGCCATCTACTGTTTTTTCTAAAGCTTCTTTTAATTTGAATGCATACTCAATAGCAATAGGGGAGCTCATGCACTCTTCTATGCGGGTTGAGTTAGATGAAGTGCAATCAGTGCCTTGCAACGGCTCGTACTAGAAATGAAAAAAAAATTTAACATAAAAAAATTAATTTGATCTTTGCATATATACTTACATTGTTTTCAATACGCCACTTTTGAAGATTATAACGGAAACAAACTTTTTCTCCAAATAATTGTCTGGAGTCGAAAAGTTCATTGGTATCCTCCTTGTTCAGTATTGTTAATCGACTCAAGGAATTGATCCTGCAGTCAATGACTGTTTTGATTGCATCAAAAGACAGTTCCCATGATGCTAACAAATTGAACACTTCCGCACTTTCAGCACTTTCAATGCTCATATCATCACTTTCCAGGTCAAATGTTTAAATCCCAGCATCTACCTGTTCCATTTTGTTTTTATTCAAAAATTAATTTTTAAATTTGAGCGTTTTATTAAAAAACGAACCGCAAAAGCGCATACACATTCTTCTCATTTCAACTAACACGGAGAGAATGACCAATAATCATGTGATGCCTCTCAACTTCAACAGTAGATGCATGTTGAAATGAATAGATGTTGTTTACCTTAACAGCAAATTTGTCCCCTTTTTATTTGACATAATTAATTTCCATTATTTAACTTAAACAAAAATATATTTGATTTTACCAAAATTCTATGGATTAGTATTTTCAAAAAATATTAATTAAACTTAACGAATATTCCATTCGTGGTAAATAAAAATGTTGTTTGTTCTTGTCAAGAACAGTTTGGCTTTTGTTTCAACTACATTACAGTTGCGCAAAATCAACGCGGCAATTGCAATTTCATTTCTCTTTACTAATTTTATCTCAAGACCACTATTTTTTATTTAGTTTAAATAATTTATTTTTACTAGCATACCAAATGCAGAAATCAGTTGCCGTTACTACAATCTATTTTTTCTGTGTAACAATTTACATATTAAAATAGAAATAAAACTGAATTGTTATTCTTAGATAAAAGGTTCTCAAAATATATTGAAAACGGTGAATACGAATACTTAGAGAAACTGTGGTAAACGACGTTGCGCTAACAATTCTTAAAAAACTTCTTATGTACCAATTCGCGGACAACGGTTCGGAAGATATATAAGAAAAGTAAATGGTCACGTGATCGAATTAAATATAAGCAAAGGAAGAGCCACGGTTCTCCTACAGATATACATAAAGATTACGCGCGGTTTAATATAGAAATTGCGGGAATAACGGTTCCATACTACAAAAGTAACAATTATATTCCAATAATTAACTATATACGATCATAGGAAGCTCATTGGAAGACAGCGCGACATGCAATATCTATTTCGGGGAGCAAGAGAAAGATAAAAATGATTGGGTACAGTGCGACAGCTGCAACGAATGGTACCATTTCCATTGTGCAGGGGTAACACAGGTATACAAGGTTTTGGACCAGAGAAACTGGATAGCGACCCTATAGGAATTTTTCGTGCTGATTCCGAATCTGGTACCCGTTTTTCTCTATCACGTCAAGTTTTTGAGAAATCGTTAAATAACGGTTTTTGACATTTTTACCTATAGTCTATGTCAATAATGAGGTCGTAGACCCTATATGCCTTAACCGATTTCAAAGTTTTTGGTACTCATATGAAAGAGGAATGACAACGCAACATATCCTTTATACACAAATTTGGAATTGATTCAGTAACTTGGAAGCTATAGGGCAAAAAACGCGATGCTGATTTCCAATTTTTAGCGATTTTGTTTAAAAACTTGAAATTCAAATGGTTATAATTTCCGAACCAAGGCTAGTATTCCAGGTCTTAATACTTTGAATGAAAGAACAATCAATTGAAAAAGTTTTGAGCCTAAAACAAAAAAAATCCGTTGCGTCGTTCTAATTTTATGAGGATTTTCGCTGAAAATGACAAAAAACGAATTTTTATTTTTGGTATATTCTTCGCTCGTTCATATGTATATTTCAGTTCGAATTGTGTATGTTGGTAAAACTGGCTTAAAAAACATAAAACTTAAATTCTATTTGAAACCTATCTTTAAAGCTAAAACCAATTTAAACTTTAAAAATGAACAGAATTTGAACTGAGCCTTTTGTATTGTTTACTATCTGCTTCGCGTATAAGGGACCAGCAATAGTTCACTCAACATTCCTTCATCCCAAAAGCCCTTATAATTTTTTCAATCCTCTGTAGGTCCTGGTGAATGCGCTCTCCCTTGTTCGTCGCTAGTTTTGCCCAAGTTTTCGGGGAAGAAATCCAAATGTGAGTGGAGAAAATGTATTTTTAGTGACATCCGAACTCCCATTTTTCGATAATTTTTCAAGAGTCCTCCAACTATTTTTATGTAGTTGTCGCTTTTTTTATTTCCCAAAAAATTTCCCACAACGTCTTTAAATGATGACCAAGCAGCTGCTTCTATAGGTGACAGAATGTTGAGTGACTATTGCTGGTCCCTTATACGCGAAACAGATAGTAAACAATACAAAAGGCTCAGTTCAAATTCTGTTCATTTTTAAAGTTTAAATTGGTTTTAGCTTTAAAGATAGGTTTCAAATAGAATTTAAGTTTTATGTTTTTTAAGCCAGTTTTACCAACATACACAATTCGAACTGAAATATACATATGAACGAGCGAAGAATATACCAAAAATAAAAATTCGTTTTTGTCATTTTCAGCGAAAATCCTCATAAAATTAGAACGACGCAACGGATTTTTTTTGTTTTAGGCTCAAAACTTTTTCAATTGATTGTTCTTTCATTCAAAGTATTAAGACCTGGAATACCAGCCTTGGTTCGGAAATTATAACCATTTGAATTTCAAGTTTTTAAACAAAATCGCTAAAAATTGGAAATCAGCATCGCGTTTTTTGCCCTATAGCTTCCAAGTTACTGAATCAATTCCAAATTTGTGTATAAAGGATATGTTGCGTTGTCATTCCTCTTTCATATGAGTACCAAAAACTTTGAAATCGGTTAAGGCATATAGGGTCTACGACCTCATTATTGACATAGACTATAGGTAAAAATGTCAAAAACCGTTATTTAACGATTTCTCAAAAACTTGACGTGATAGAGAAAAACGGGTACCAGATTCGGAATCAGCACGAAAAATTCCTATAGGGTCGCTATCCAGTTTTTCTGGTCCAAAAGTTGGCCTTTATTTGTAAACTTGTGTAATCGATGACGTCGCCAACCACGAATGGCATTGTAATTCGTGCTACCACACCGCGAAGGATGATGGCCCCAACGTCGCCAACCCAATCGAAGGGCCAGTAAAATCACAAATTGCAACGCTCTCGAAGATTTTTTCTGGAGGCGTTCAAGCCGGACTGGATAAATCGCAGCAAAAATCGAGCACAGCAGTTGACATGCACCCAAGTAAGAAAAGACCGCCATCAAAAAGTTCAACTCCACACGAGCCGAGAAATTTGCGAGCTAACGATCGTTTTCACACGCTCACAAATCGATCAGAGCCTATCGATAAAAACGTTACAACCCCAGAGAGAGCCAACAGAAATTTGATGCTGGCAAGACTTGAAGAGGAGAGAGAAGCACATCAAAAATATTTGGAAAGAAAATATGCTATTCTGTCAGAAACAGCTGATTGTGACGAAGAAACAACAAACTCATTTTGTTTTCAAAATATAAACATGCCGTCGAACCCACAGATTGCAGTAAGGCAGACAATTCCAAAAGACTTGCCATCTTTCAGCGGTGATCCCAAGGAGTGGCCGGCTTTTTAGTCTTCATACGAAAGCAGCACGAAAATAGCAGCTTTATCCGACATAGAGAATATGCTTCGGCTTCAGAAATGCCTTAAAGGTAAGGCAAAAGAGGTAGTGAAAGACAAATTAATTATGCCATCTATGGTACCACAGGTGATAGCAACATTGAAAACATTTTTTGGGCGACCGGAGTACATAATCGAGCAAATGTTGGCGAAAATAAGGAAAGCACCTTCTGCTAAGGACAAACTCGATGCATTTATTGACTACGCGCTACACTCCGCAACGTATGCGCATCGATGGAAGCATGCCAGTTGGAAGCGCACCTCAACAACCCTATGCTACTAAAGGAGCTGGTGGATAAGCTGCCAAACCAACATCAATTGAATTGGGCGATGTACGCGATGAGTCTGTTCCGGTGATTAAAAGCTTTAGCGATTGGCTCTACAAAATTGCTTTCAAATTTCGGCTGTTGATGGTGACAACAGATATTGGTTAAATAACGTGCACACCGTAACGAAACTTTCGCTTCCGCAACAAAGCGTTAACGTCGAGTATTTGAAATCGAAATATCGTCACTTCTGCAACCTACCAATTCGTTCGTATGATAACGCACTGCCAGTTCTTCTCATCGGGGTCAACAATTGGAGAGTGGCCGTACCTAAAAAAGTAAAGGAGGGCGGCTCGAATGAACCAATGGCTTCTAAGTGCAGATTGGGTTGGTCCATTCAAGGTTCCTCCAGGGAATTTAATCATGGTTATTTGAACGTCCACACATGCCAATGCAAACTAGAGGAGCTCCACGAAGCAGTGAAAAACACATTCAACTTGGAAATACCTTCGACAAAACAAATGACGTCAGCTGACGAAGAGAGAGCCGTTAAAATTATGGACAGCACTTGTGTAAAAGTCAATGGAAAATACGAGGCTGAGCTGCTATGGCGAAACGACGAAGTCAGTCTTCCAGGAAGTTACGATATGGCATTGAGGCGTGCTATTTGTTTGAACAGGAAAACTAAAATAAATCCGATTCTGCGACAAGAGATGCAGGCACAAATTGACAATCTTCTTACAAAGGGTTACGCCTACAAACTTCACAAGGAGGAGGAACGCTACAGTGATCGCGTATGGTATCTCCCAATCTTTCCGATCAGAAACCCAAATAAACCAAAAAAAGTGCGTCTGGTTTGGGATGCGGCAGCGAAAACGAATGGAGTGTCGCTAAACGATTTCCTGTTAACTGGGCCAGATCTTCTGAGACACTTAAAAAACGTACTGATGTCCTTTCGCGTAGGCCAAGTGGCGATCTGTGCACACCGCGACAGTCAAGCGCAGCAGTTTTTGTGGTTCGATAAGGAAGAGGCGAAGATTCCCAGCATTTATGTAATATGAGCGATGTCCTTTGGGTTATGCTGCGCACCATACATAGCCCACTATGTACGCAACAAAAATGCGCAATTTTATAAACAAAGTCATCCAAGGGCAGTTGAAACTATCACGCTAGCTCACTACGTTCATGACTTCAGCGACAGCGTAGATACCGAGGCAGAGGCTTCCCGACTAGCTGCAGATGTTTGTGGAATTCATGCCGCAGGAGGGTATATTTAAAAACGATATCTGGCCAACTAAGCGGGAGATGTTGCAAATCCTTATGTTGATCTTCGATCCGCTGGGTTTCTTGTCAGCGCACACGATAAGTTTAAAAATACTTTTGCAAAAAGTATGGCGTGCAAGTATCGATTGGGATGACGAGCTACCTCCAAGCTTACAGCAAAAATGGACTCAGTGGGCAGCTACTTTGGGAGAAATGGAGAATATCGAAATACCGCGCTGTTATGCAACCTTTCTGCAAGATGCCACCAACGTAGAGTTGCATACATTCGTCGACGCAAGTGAGGAGGCATATGCAGCAGCGTGTTACCTACCTACTAAGGTTCGTTCGACAATAAACGTCTCGATTGTGATAGCCAAGTCAAGGATAGTTCCGTTGCGTCCCGTCGCAATACCACTACTCGAACTTCAAGCCGCTTTGGTAGGAACACGTTTGGCACAAACGGTCTTGCAGACTCGTCAACTTAAAATTTATAAACAGGTGTTCTGGTCCGATTCTAAAACCGTCCTTCGGTGGTTACAAATGGATCCCCGCAACTTCCAGCAGTTCGTCATGTACAGAGTGGGTGAAATTCTGGAGACGACCGAGGCGAATCAATGGCGTTGGGTACTATCAAACCTCAACGTAGCCGACATGGCTACAAAGAAACAAAACCACGTTAACGCCAAAATATGGCTGAGCGGACCTGAATTCCTGAAGGAAGACGAAGAATACTGGCCCATGTGTGACATTTGAATCGTTCAGATCACAGCGAAACTCGGAAGCACCTACTGCATGTGAGCAAGCAACACGTTGAACTATTCAGCTATAAATATTTTTCCAAGTGGACACGATTATACAGAGCAGTTGCATCGTTATACCTTATGTAGCCAAATTGAAAGCGACATGCCAACGTTCATCGAAACCAAATGAAGTCTCGTTCGAATATATCCAAAGAGCAAAAAACTTACTTATTACAGAGATGCAGAATTCAGCTTACTCAGCAGAGCTCAGCGCTTTGAAAAAAATAAGACGATCGACCGACGATCTCAATTAATAAAGTTAAATGTATATGTCGACGAAAAAGGAATATTTCGCGTTCAGGGCAGGGCTGGTCAAATCTACGCCAGAGATGTAATTGTTTTACCCAAGGAGCATGCAGTAACAATCTTGATAGTGAGGCACTATCACGATAACTTTCATCACGGTTCACACGAAGCAATAATCAATCTCATAAGAGGCAATTTTTACATTCCACGGCTACGTGTTTTATACAAAAAAATACGCACTACCTGTCAAAGGTGCAAAATTGATTCGGCAAAACCACAGACTCCTCAAATGGCGCCACTACCCTATGCACGATGAGCCAGCTGCGAGCGCCCGTTTTCATACGTCGGCGTGGACTATTTTGGGCCAATTTTCGTCATAGTGGGTCGGCACCGTGAAAAGAGATGGGGGTTAGTATACACCTGCCTCACATTGCGTGCAATTCACATCGAGGTAGCATACAGTCTAGATACAAACTCATGTGTGATGTGCCTCCGGAACTTTATTGCTAGGCGTGGTACCCCCCTGGAAATATTCTCCGACAACGGAACCAACTTTAAGGCCACGGAGTTTGGGAAAGGCTCGTAAGGTCAATCAAGACTGTGTTTAAAAGCATGTGTCCCATGGAGAAGTTCAGCGATGAAAGCCTCAAAAGCGCGATCTGTGAAATAGAATTTATTGTAAACGCTCGGCCACTCACACACGTATCGTTAGAGGTCGGTGACGATCAGGCGCTTACGCCTAACCATCTACTTCTGGGATCAGCCGATGGGATCAAAACATTCAACAACCTGGAAACTAACCTTCAATCACGTTGGCGACAGACACAACTATTTGCTGATTGTTTCTGGAAGCGATAGGTAAGGGAATACGCTCCAACACTCACTAAAAGAAGCAAGTGGTTCGCCAAACGCCCACCCATTCGTGTGGGTGATATTGTTATTGTCGTCGACGAAAATCTTCCGCGCAGCTGCTGGCCTTAAGGAAGAGTTGTTGACATCGTTGTAGCCAAGGACGGCCAGGTCCGCAGAGCCACCATTACGACACCAAACGGCTTCATGATAAGACCTACAGCAAAATTGGCTATTATCGACGTCGGCGTCCAGGAGGCAAATCTTCGTGTTACACAACTCGTTTCCGGGGGAGAGAATGTTGCCGCCGTATATGGCAGACCGTAGAGTGTTAAAAAAAAAGCAGAACAATATATGGCCATGCAGTGCAACAGATGCCCGCGACGCGCACGGAAGTTTTTAAAGTTTTTTCTTCACGAAATTTAAATTTCCGCTTTGTATTATTTCAATACATACTTATTGTTCAAAGTTGCTGTCGCGCCGCGTAAACGCCGACTAATCCACGGCGAATACATTAATTACTCATTACTTCCCAGAAAAAAGGAGCAAACTCGGCTTTTCCGCGCGTGGAGCGATAGCGACTAGCACTATCGAAGAAGCAGCCGTTCGAGCGATACGCGTGTGCGATCCGACTCCCGAAAATCAATTAAAATAACAAAAAAAAAACCAAACAATCCACAACCAAAAAGAATTGTTTCAAAAAAAAGGGCAAACCCAAATTTAATTTAATCAAATCCGAATTGTGGATATTTTATAAAAACTAAGTTCGGCATGAAGCCGCAGTGAAGTGTTTCTTTATAAGTTCGAATTGTGTTTTTTTTTTTTATCATCTTTAACGGCAAGAAGCCTTTTTTTTTTACTTAACATTTAAACGCGAGGACGCGCCGCGTAACCGCTATTCCAACCAACTTCCCGGTCAACGCGCTTTCTTCATCCCATCGCACCGGAGTGGAACCCAACGTCCCACCGCCTTCCGAAGAAATCAAGGTACGTTCCACTTTTTCCTTCTCTTGATCTTCCCTCGACGAGGGTGAATTGTACATTTGGCGATCCTGCCAGGAGTCTGGAATCAGACTCTGGTGGACCATTTTTCAAAAGTAGGGTTTGGAAAAATCAGTCCACGCCGGCCACGTGCAGGGGAATTTGAGTGCCCTTCAGGTGTCATTCCCGCACTACAAAACCACAAGTGCATAATTACGCGCCAAGCTGGTGGACCGACCTTTTCCCCCTCCCTCTTCTAAGCTAGCATTCGCGCGTACCTGAATGCCAGCTCGAAGAACGAAAGAGCAACCAAAAAAGAACAAATTTGGCTGCGAAAATTGAGCAACAACAACAACAACAAGCGACCAGCGCCAAACCGTCTGTTTGTCGGTGATACGTTTCGTCGCTGAGTCTAGCAGACAGCGAGTCGCTCGATCAGTGCGCGGCAGTTGTTATTGTTGGCTGTGACCATTCGTTGCTTTGCCTAAGGCAAGTCGTGCATAGTCATTTCATACACACACGGACATACATATTTACGTGTTTGCTGGACGCAATAAAGGGTTGATTGCGTTGAGCATCGAAGAGACAAACAAGCGACGAGACATACCTTACACTAGCACGAAGTCAGCTTGCTTTGGCCGAGTCTAGCGGCGCTTTTTTCTGCAATTGCCGAAGATTCGCTATTCGCGTTGCGTTTAATTTTTAATAAATACTTGTTGCTTGTGGTTTATTTCAATTGGGGTTGCAGGTGAGGTGTTGCGAATAAAGGAGATCTTGCTTTATTCTGATACGCTACGACCGGCCTTTGCTGCTTATTGGGTGGTTTATGTGACTTGATTTATATTTCTAATTTCTCTCAAGGGATTCCATTGAAGACGACAAATATTTTTTAAACCTTCTCCGCTAGTACGCTACAGATGGTATCGGTCGCCTTGAGTATCGTGCCGAGTGACTTTCGAACTTGTGCGAATTCCGAACACAATCACAGTGCAACGCAGAAATATTGCATCTTTTCTGCCACCGTCACGTATCACTCCCGTGCTCAACGAAAGGTTGAATCAAATAAGATCGTTAGCGGTTCTCAATCCCGTCGTCGATATTCGTATCCCTGCGCGACACGTATCCTATCATATGGCTCCGTGGAGGCGCTACAACCGGCATTGGCCGCCCCTATCCATCGAAAATACGAATTTAAGGGAATTTAGGGAATTTATATCGCAACGCAGGAACATTGAATATTCGCTGCCACGGTTGCATATTGAACAATAAATAAATATAAATAATCCTGTGTGGTTAGACGATTCCCAGCCAAAGTTTCTCCCTTTTGCGTTGAATTTGTTTCGTTATAATGGCGCCTCCCAGTTTTATAGAAGCTGCCGAAGATCTAGTGCAAGTATGCAAGGATTTATCCAGCGGTAATGCGGCGAATCAGACTGAATCTCTGCTGTACTTCAAGATAGAAGAAATCGATTCTTACTGGCGGACTGCCAAGAATGCCTTCCAAGTGGCGCGAACAGCTGAAGGAGCGAGTGCCGAAGCGTATGCAACGCTCCAGTCTACCCTAACGCACTGTCGGAAAACGTACCTCCAAACCAAGGCACATCTACAAGAAATGATAAAGCTAATGAGCATCGATACGCTGCCACTATCCAGTACCCATGCGCCGCACCAAATCGATCAACAGGAACCAGATGACTATATAAGGGTGCCCCCGTGTGATGTCATGACCTTTTCCGGTGGGTACAACGAATGGCCAGCGTACCGCGACATGTTCATCATTCGAGCTAAGGTCCTCATGCAGCAATTGTGGTTAGAGGGCACCGCGTGGGATGAACGAGTCACAAATGAAGCGCTAAAACGTTGGCATGCATTTGTGTCGGATCTGCCATTCATTGAGCAGATCCAGATCCCGCGATGGCTGCAATATGAACCTGAATCGGAGGTCCAACTCCACGGATTTTGTGACGCGTCCGAACGAGCATACTGTGCCGCCATCTACGTGCGAGTGGAACATCGCGGCTACATCTATGTTCACTTGCTCACTTCCAAGTCGAAGGTGGCTCCGCTTCAAACAGTCAGTCTACCCCGGCTCGAATTGTGCGCCGCCGTGCTACTTTCTAAATTGATAAAAAATGTCACTGGTCAACTGCGCATCCATCAACATGAAACCTTTCTATGGACGGACAGTTCCATCGTGATCGCATGGCTGAAACGACCGGCCAACGCGTGGAAAACGTACGTAGCCAATCGAATATCGCAAATTTTGACCAATGTAGGCAATTCACCATGGCGCCACGTACGATAAAATATAATCCGGCCGACTTTGGGACACGAGGAGCCTTGGCTCAGGATTTACACGGAAATCTGCTTTGGTGGAAGGGACCACAATGGCTATCGAGAGTGGCAGATAAATGGCCGCAAAGTGAAGCACCAACGGCCCAAATCATCGAAGAACGCAAAACGACTGTGTTTACGATCACCGTCGAGAATGATGAGCTGCTAGCGCGATTTTCCTCATACGATAGAGCGCTACGAGTAACCGCGTACATGTTGCGATTCTGCAAGCAAGCCCGCAAAGAGCTGGCGCCAAGTCCAACGACACTCACCCTCTCACAAGACGAAATGCATATCGCACGCAACCGGCTCATCTTAATGTCGTAAACGATGCACTATCCACTCCGAATATCTGGAACTAAGTGAAGGTAAACCGATCGGAAAGAAGAGCGAACTATTGACGCTGAACCCCATGCTGGATGACGATGGACTCTTGCGAGTGAACGGTCGCCTGATCAACGCCGATCTGACTACAGATGAAAAATATCCCATCATTTTGCCGGCCGCGTCACGATTCTGTCGTTTGTACCTGGACTTCATGCATAAAATGCTGCTGCATGGTGGTGCTCAACTCATGTATCGCATGGTACGCCACCAGTTCTACGTCCCGCGTCTGAAACGAAAGATTAAGAGCTGCATCAGCCGCTGTCACACATGCGCGATCCACAAACAACGCTTGAGAACCCAGATGATGGCCGCATTGCCAGCAGAAAGAGCCACTTTATCGCTTCCATTTACCAACACTGGAGTTGACTTCGCTGGTCCGTTCGACATCAAAAGCTCCGCCGTCCGAACAGCTCCATTCCTTAAGGGATACGTCTGCGTTTTTGTGTGCTTCGCCACCAATGCTATTCACTTGGAACTTTTTTCAGAAATATCAACCGCGGCTTTTCGAGCCGCTTTCGACCGCTTTGTCGGACGACGTGGATTACCCAGACGAATTTTCTCGGACAACGGTCGCAATTTCATCGGTGCAAAAAATGATTTGGATGCTGAGTTCGCACAATTTCTCTCCAGAGCCGCGAATGATCTTCAGCAAAAATACTCCATCCAAGGCTTCGAGTGGCATTTGATTCCCCCTCACGCATCTCATATGGGTGGATTGTGGGAGGCCGCCGTTAAGAGCTTTAAAACGCACTTTGTGAAGGTCGCCGGCCCCCATAAATTCTCGTTTGAAGAGTTCACCACGCTATTGGCGCGCATAGAAGGAGTCCTCAACTCACGTCCGCTCACCTCGATGTCAGAAGATCCGGACGATTTGTTGGCATTGACACCGGGGCATTTTCTGCGAGGAGCCCCGCTCACAGCGTGGCCCGAAGAACCACAAGCCGAATTGCCACTCACCCCACGATGGGAACGGGCGAAGATTCTATATCACCGCTTCGCTCAACGATGGAGAATGGAATATCTCCTTAACCTGCATAAAAGAGATAAATGGAAAGTACCACAACCCAATCTCAAGATCGGGGACTTCGTTGTCATAATGGACAGTCAGTTACCTCCATTCGAGTGGCGAAAGGGAAGAATTGTCGAAATACATCCCGGAGACCATGGTCTCGTGCGCATTGTTGACGTAAAAACACAATTTGGCACCATGGCACGGCCAGTTACAAAACTTTGCCTGTTGCCAGTCGATTTTCCTGAAGAATTATGACTAGCTCCTCCCCATTCGCAACACCTCCCCCCTCCCCCTTTCTTCCATGCCTAACATCTTTCTTTTCATTTACATCTTCTGTACCTTTCAGCCGGCCAACATGAATCAGCGCCCGGTCGGCCCGATATGCCCGGTTGGCGCCCGCCGGCACCATCTGGAGGACTGCGGCCGCTTTCGAGGTTTACCTGCAGAGCTGCGCTTGCGGACGGTGCAAGTTCACAAGTGCTGCCTATCATGTATGGCGCCGACGCACCTTCGGAAAGACTGTTGGTGGCCGAGACGGTGCAAGCATTGCGGAGAAGACCACCACCCGCTGCTCCATCAACCGCAATATCGGTCCCGACCGCTGAGTGCCGGTTCGTGGCGCCCTCCAACGGAGCCGCCGGAGCTCCTTCCACTGCCCGCGCGCCGAAGACGGCCCAGCCGGCGTCAAGGACGGCCACCTCAACGCGATCCCTCGCCTCGACGTCGACGCTCTCCGCCACTCCAGCGCAGCCCATCGGCCCGCCACCACCAGTCCCGACCACGTCGCCGGACCTCCTGTCAACAGAGAACCCACCGCCCAGCTCAGCCGCCGACGCGATCGGTCATCCAAGCGGGGGCTTCACGGGCCACCGGCAGAAACAGCCACCCACCGTCCGCGCAGCATGCCCCGTCGGAGTTGCCGGGTTCGCCTCGCTCCATCGTCCTCTCGGGGATCCAATGAACCATCTTCCCCGGCGAGCCGAGACCGCTATCAACCCCCCGAGGCAGAGCGGGCCATTATAAGGGAGGCAATCCGCGAAGGTCGGGTGTTCCTGCGCAGCCGCGAGAGGTAAGCAGGAAAAATTGTTGCGTAGCGCAAGGCGGGCAGTATGTTCAAAGTTGCTGTCGCGCCGCGTAAACGCCGACTAATCCACGGCGAATACATTAATTACTCATTACTTCCCAGAAAAAAGGAGCGAACTCGGCTATTCCGCGCGTGGAGCGATAGCGACTAGCACTATCGAAGAAGCAGCCGTTCGAGCGATACGCGTGTGCGATCCGACTCCCGAAAATCAATTAAAATAACAAAAAACCAAACAATCCACAACCAAAAAGAATTGTTTCAAAAAAAAAGGGCAAACCCAAATTTAATTTAATCAAACCCGAATTGTGGATATTTTATAAAAACTAAGTTCGGCATGAAGCCGCAGTGAAGTGTTTCTTTATAAGTTCGAATTGTGTTTTTCTTTATCATCTTTAACGGCAAGAAGCCTAAATTTCCTTTTTTTTTTACTTAACATTTAAACGCGAAGACGCGCCGCGTAACCGCTAATCCAACCAACTTCCCGATCAACGCGCTTTCTTCATCCCATCGCACCGGAGTGGAACCCAACGTCCCACCGCCTTCCGAAGAAATCAAGGTACGTTCCACTTTTTCCTTCTCTTGATCTTCCCTCGACGAGGGTGAATTGTACACTTATATTTCAAATAATTTAAAAGCCTTCATCTGTAAACGTAACAATTTACATACATATTAAAATAGAAATAAAACTGAATTGTTATTCTTAGATAAAATGTTCTCCAAATTTATTGAAAACGGTTAATACGAATACTTAGAGAAACTGTGGTAAACGACATTGCGCTAACAACTATAGTTTTCTATTTTATTGAAGATCTCATAAAGAAGTCAGAGAGTACATAAGTAGATGTTTTTATTTTGAAAAAAAAATCATTGACGTGTTTTTTTGAATCTCCATTTCGAATTTTGTCAAGATAGCACAAGTCCTTCGATAAAAAAAACTGTATACAGACAGACGGACAGACACACAGACAGACAGACACACAGCCACACAGACAGACAAACAGACAGACAGACACACAGCCACACAGACAGACAAACAGACAGACAGACAAACAGACAGGCAGACAGACAGACACACAGACAGACAGACACACAGACAGACAGACACACAGACAGACAGACACACAGACAGACACACAGAAAGACACACAGAAAGACACACAGACAGACACACAGACAGACACACAAGTCTACCGAAATGGCTTTTGGGCTAATGGTACTCCTGCCTCCGTCCCGTTAAAACCCTGGCAGGACTTGAGAAACGCTCGACATTGACACCGTTAAGTTGGTGGTGCAGGCTCAGTTGAGCATATTCCTGACTAACACCGACCTGGCTCTGAACGTACTCTCTCATAAGGAGGTACGTCAACCCTCGCATGGAACTCCCTGCATGCAAAGACAACCATGGGGTCATAAAGGTGACTGCACATTTCAATGGACGATAACGATCTCGAGTGGGGACCCAACAAAATGGACACACAAAACAAAACAACAAAAACAACGAATAATAAGGAGGCTAATAGCGTGCTAGACCATGAAGGTAGTACGAATTTAGGCACGAGTTCTGTGGAATCTGCAAACCCGTTCCGAAAAGCATCGAGGATAGCAAGGTCACCGGTTACTTCACCATCGACTGCGCCTATCCTTGATAAGTCGTGCACCCCCAGAGGGACAGAAGCAACGACACCACGCCAAGAGAACCAGAAGAACACGGAGAATGCTTTCCTAACTCTAGGAAACAAGATCAAGTCACTCGTTGACATGGTAAATGAGGTACAACCGGATGGAAAGAGACGTCGGGCTATACATCAGCCTATGAGAGACGTTATTGATGGCATTAAACTCCTCTACGAGGTGGTAGCCATCGAACTCCATTACAAGGTGGCACGGCAAACGGTCAAGTCAGACTGTTGCTATCAAACCTCCCCTTGGCTGAAGCAGGCCATAAACGCCAAGCGTCCCAGGGACAAGGACTCACCAAACGAGACTGACCACGTTGGGCCAAATAAAAAGCATAAAAACAAGAAGAGTCGGAAAAGGGGCAAGAAGAAGGCGGAAGGCGGAAGGCGAAACGGAACAAGCAGCAGCTGATTTAACAGTCACTGGAATGCATCCCGTACCGCCAAAAAAAACCCTGAAAGACCCCCTCAGCAGAAAGTTCCACAGAACCAGAAATGCCAAAAAGTGGAAAATAAAAAGAAGGTGCGCCATCGATCCAAGCCGGACGCAATCATAATTGCGTCTACGGCAGAGAAGAGCTACGCAGATATCCTCAGGGATATAAGAACGGATGAAACGCTGAAGGAATTGGGAGAATTGGTGAGACGCGTGCGACGGACCGCCAAAAATGAGCTACTTCTAGAGCTCAAAAAAGACCCAAAAAACAACGCGGTGTCATTTCAGTCAGCAGTCGAAAACGTGCTTGGTAATTCAGCGCGAGTTGCAACACTGACCCACTGCAAGACGGTGGTCATCAAAGACTTGGACGAAATAACCTCCGAACGAGAGGTCTGCGATATCCTCCAACTAAAAGGAGGTATAAAACAGCTGAAGAAAAACAACGTTCGCATCCCAGCCGGAAAGAGGCGGGGAACACAAACAGCGTTTGTAAAACTCCCGGCAGCAGATGCAGATAAATAGCTTATGCTTCGAACGATTCGTATCGGTTGGACAAATTGCCGGGTTGTTGAATGTGTAGAGCCGACGCGATGCATAAAGTGCTGGCGTTTTGGTCACAAAATTTCAAACTGCAAGTTCCCAGAGGATCGCAGCAAGACTTGCCGAAAATGTAGTGAGGAAGGCCATTTCGCTGCTTCGTGCAGTAAGGAAAGTAAATGCGTCTTATGTGGAAGAAAGCACGCCGTTGTAAACGCGCGGTGTCCTGATTTCAAGAAGGCGGTGGAAAAACTGCGTAAATGAGAATTGTGCAAATCAATCTCAACCACTGTAGGGTGGCGCAGGACCTGCTGTTCCATACGGCTCACGAGCGAAATATGGACATAGCTCTCCTGAGCGAACAACACCACGACGAAAGGAGCTCATCATGGATCTCGGACGCCTTCGGTAAAGCAGCTATATGGCTGGCAAATGGTAGAGCTTTCCAATGCTATGCTTCAGTTAGCCGGCGCTTCTTTACGTGGGCCAAGGTAGACGATGTCTTCCTATTTTCCTGCTATGCCCCTCCCAGCATGAGTTTACAGGAATTTGAACAGCTGCTCTCGGAAATCGTTTCAGAAGCCAGGGGCAAGTTGCCATTGATCCTCGCGGGCGACTTTAACGCTTGGTCAACTTCCTGGGGCAGCAGAAACAACAACGCAAGAGGCAGAGTACTCCTGGAATGGTTCTCTCAACTAGACGTCGTTCTTCTAAACACCGGCGAACACACATTCGAAGCAGGTCGGAATCGGTCGGCAATCGACCTAACGTTTGTCCACGACTCGCTAGTACACAGTGCAAAATGGTCAGTTGGAGGTATCTACTTGCATAGCGATCATCGTGCTATCACCATAGAACTTGGAATACCGCAAAGGCGCAGTACAAATGTCTATGAAAAAAGAAGATGGAAACACCAACTTTTTGACATAGAAACCTTCAAACTTGCCTGGAGTGATAGTGTAGAGTACCCGGAGTCAGCTGCTAGCATGGCAAAAGCGGTGACCTCAAAACTAGTTGTAGCTTGCGACGCTGCAATGCCCCGTGCGTCACGAAGGCCAGCCCGAAAACCAGCATTCTGGTGGAACGAGGAGATTGCTCGTCTGAGAGGCGATTGTAACAGAACAAGACGAGTTGCGCAACAAAATCGTGGTAGCGAAAACTGGCAACAGCTACACGACAACTACGTAGAGTGCCGAAGGCTGCTAAAGAAAGAGATTCAGCTGAGCAAGAAACGCTCTTTTAGGGAGCTATGCCAGAATGCTGACGCCGACCCTTGGGGGAAAGCCTATAAGGTGGCGATGTCCTCGATTCGAGGCTCCAGATCACCTCAACCTACCGACCCGCTTGTAATCGACAATATAGTAGCAACGCTGTTTCCGTCTACGGAAGATAGGCTGCGTTTGCCCACCACTCGCCCTCTCTTGGTTTCAATACCACAAGTCACACTTACCGAAGTAAATGCTGCCATGAGACGCATGCAAAACAACAAGGCTCCGGGCCCGGACGGCATCCCTAGTGTTGCGGTTATTTCGGCCATCAAAGCTGACCCAGACGTATTTGTAAACCTGTTTACGAAATGCCTAGAAGAAGGAGTGTTTCCAAACGCCTGGAAAAAGCAAGACTTAGGTGCTGATTATGTATGGCAACCAAAAAAAATTGAGTTGCCTCAGAGGCAACCGAACTATTAAGGCAACCGAACTAGAAATTGCGATTACGGATGGCAACTTATTTTGACTATTGCGTCGCGTTGCCAACTGACAATCTAGCATTTTCGGCAACTAAAAACAAATGTTTCAAGAAAGCATCAATATTTTTTGAAATTTGTTGATTTGAAACAGTTTTTTTGAAAATTTTATACATCAGGTTCACAAATTACGCGATAAAAAGAAATATATGGAGGCTATTTAGGAGATCTTTTTACTCACTGAAAATTAGAGACCAGGGCGCACAGGAGGATTCGTAATACGTTGAAGAAATTGCAACAGCCAAGCAGCCGGCACGTTCAAAATCCATTTAAATTGTTTTTAATTCAACTAAGCAATGAGACATCGCGCTATGTACTCGATGAATAAAACGCGACGTGGATAGATGTGGAAATGTCTTTAATATGGTTTTGGAACAAACACCAATATGCATAGTGCTAAAAGGAGAGCAAAATGTTCTAGAGCGACGAATATGTGGAACATAATAGAGGCTCAAAAAATTCTTCCAAACTGGATCTTTACAGAAAATCTGGATTTCAGTACATTCTGCAATCATGTACATTAATGGAATCATTGGATTATTTCATTAAACTAAAGTTTGTACTTAACTATTCGGCAAATGTATTCCAAATCTTTCACCGCCCTATATCTGGATGCTGTTCCAAAACTTCCTATAATTTTTGTTAATATTTTTTTTTTTTTGCTATCACCTTTTGTCTTTAATAGATAAAAACTATCAATAATTACAATACTTTTGTATTTAAAAAAAATTTCATTTAACTGTGTTCCATTTTACGAACTATTGCACCTCCAGGCAACTGAAAAATGGAAAAGGCAACTGCTAAATAGCAGTTGCCTTGTTTTGACTGTTAAGGCAACCGAACCGAAAAAGCGTTGCCATCCGTAATCGCTACAAAATTTGTGAGGCAACTAACAAGGCAACTAAAAAATCAGCTGCATGTTCTAGTTGCCATACGTAATCGCAATTTGGTTGCCTTGCGCGAAAGGCAAGCAAACTAAAACAAAGTTGCCATACATAATCAGCACCTTAGTCTTGATCCCTAAACCGGGAAGAGAACCGCAGGATCCTTCAGGGTATCGGCCTTTGTGTATGTTGGATGAACGCGGGAAAACCCTGGAAAGTGTTTTGGTCAACCGACTACACGAATACTTGGAACACCACGGAGGATTGAGTGAGCGCCAATTCGGTTTCCGAAAAGGGAGATCTGCTCTGGATGCTATTGACATGGCATCGGCAATACGAGCCACAAGACGTAAACTCCTTGCGAGAGTCACCAGCTCCGTAATACTATACGCAGCCCCAATTTGGGCTTCAGCGATGAGCAAAAACACATACGCTGCAGGCGCCAGAAGCACTTACAGGCTAAGCGCGCTGCGCGTAATCAGTGCTTTCCGCACTGTTTCGGATGATGCTGCCTGCGTCATTGCGAGCATGCCACCGCTTGATTTGTTGGCATGCGAATTGCGTGATACCCGGTATAGAAGAGTGCCGAAGGAGGAGACGCGCCGCTCCACCATGCGTATATGGCAACAGTGATGGGATGTTTCAACAAAAGGACGATGGACGCACACCCTGATACCAAATCTTGATGTGTGGGCCAGAAGGAAACATGGTGAGGTAGACTTCTACCTCACACAGATCCTAAGCGGACATGGAGTTTTTAAACAGTATCTACATCGTTTCAAGCACGAAGATGATCCGTTCTGCCCGAGCTGCGATGGGATACCAGAAGATGCAAGCCACGTTCTTTTTACCTGCCCTCGATTTAACGAAGCTAATGAAGAGATGGCAGAGGCTATTGGCGAACGCATAACAGCGCAAAACTTAATATTGAAAATGGTTGGCTCGCCTGACGCATGGCGAGCAATATCTACTGCTGCAGCGAGAATCATGACTCGGTTAAGAGTATATGAACGACAACGTGCCAGCGAACGCGCAGGAAGAGAGGCTCCCTCTTTTCAAACCGAACAGTCACGAACCCGTACGACCTAACGAACGATTTGAGCTAACGCTCAGGACTTCCTTCTGACGAAATACCTAACGGTGGTTCCAGGAGGATCTTTCCGTCCCAATGAGAGGAGATGTTTAGAGGATTAAAGTCCCTCACTGACTTAAGGCTTTCGATGCGTTTACTCTTAGTTAAAAAAAAAAAGAACAGACAGACACACAGACAGACACACAGCCAGACACAATGGCAATGTGCCAGATGTGGCAATTCGGGGCATAAGGCGAGGACCTGCAAGGCTGTACCAAGATGTCTGCTATGCCCGTCCGGGAGAAACCAACACCAGATTACTGACAAGTGGTGTCCGGTCTACCAAGCTGCCCAGAAGAAAGTAACAAAACGTTATGGTTAGGTTTATTCAAATAAATCTAAATCATTGTGAAACGGCGCAAGACTTGCTTGCAAGGACTGCGAATGAGAAAAAGGCTGACGTATTAGTGGTATCGGAGCCGTATGCTACACCACAATGGGATAAAAGGTGGATATGTGAAAGGTGGAAAAGCAGCTATCTATTGTGTGGTAGTACCGCATATGATATGACAGAAAGTCAAAAGAAGCTGGCTGGATTAGTTATAACTTTTGATTCGCAAGTGTAATAAATTTTTTGTTGGGTAATAAATTACCAAAAAATGATGTCGAATTTATTTCACCACTATTTTTGCTGTCTGCTACATATACTCTGCTCATTTAATGTTTTTTTTTTTTTTTTGTTCTGAAGTGAAGAATTCAATTTAGGGTGTGGATCCTTAGACTTTTTGAGGCTGTGAGGCTAGAGCTGTCTTCTTATAATGGGATAAATCTGACGGAGGTTTAGAAATAATATTTTTCCTATTCTGACCCAATCTAACTATTTATCATCAGTGCATATCAGAATTTTTCTAACGGTATGGTATAAAAGATTTTGCAAGCTTACTTTAACTGATTTGGGTGCATAACTAATGCTTCTGATGAAGAATTATATGCTTTTCATGCAATTACTTGTTTTAGTGTAGCGTTTGGAATTGGAAATTAAAAACGTCTAAGTACTTTAACCTGAACGAAACCGAAAACGGCAACTATCAAGCATGTTCTAAAAATCGAATCTGAATAAAAACAAGTAAAGAAGTTTACATCGGCAAAGCCGATTGCACACATAACCTTTTCCTCAGCCTAAAATATGTTAAAACATTACCTTAACGAAAATCCTGCCGTTTTCGTTGTTCTAGCTTGGATAAGCTATTTATACCTTATCTGTACTTCGATTCAGGTTCTAAAACTCGAGATTATTATTAAGCAACAAAATTTCGCGAATGGTGGTCATGGTCAAATTTTAACCGTTAGAGACAATATGTCTAGCTGCGAAATACTCAATTCAAAATAGTGAAAATCAAATTTTCGCGAATTTCGCGGATGGGTCTTGATCACATTTTAACCTTAGAGGAAATTTAATTTAGCTGCGAAATACTCACTTCAATATAGTGAAAATCAAATTTCGCGAATTTCGCGGATGGTGGTCTTGATCAAATTTTAACCCTTAGAGGACATTTTGTTTAGCTGTGAAATACTCAATTCAAAATGTGAAAATCAGGTTTTCCGCGAATTTCGCGGATGGTGGTCTTGATCAAATTTTAACCCTTAGAGGACATTTTGTTTAACTGCGAAATACTCAATTCAAAATAGTGAAAATCAAATTTTCGCGAATTTCGCGGATGGTGGTCTTGATCAAATTTTAACCCTTAGAGGAAATTTAGTTTAGCTGCGAAATACTCACTTCAAAATAGTGAAAATCAAATTTTTGCGAATTTCGCGGATGGTGGTCTTGATCAAATTTTAACCCTTAGAGGACATTTTGTTTAGCTGCGAAATACTCACTTCAAAATAGTGAAAATCAAATTTTCGCGAATTTCGCGGATGGTGGTCTTGATCAAATTTTAACACCCTTAGAGGACATTTTGTTTAGCTGCGAAATACTCAATTCAAAATAGTGAAAATCAATTTTTGCGAATTTCGCGAAATGTGGTCATGGTATGCAGTTTTTCGGACATTTACCTGGTTGAAGTCCATGCCAAATTTCAATATGATATCTTTCATGGCTTAGGAGTAAATTACGAAAAACTAAAGTGTGACCGACAGACAGACAGACAGACAGACGGACAGCAGACAGACAGACAGACAGACAGACAGACAGACAGACAGACAGACATGGCTAGATCGATTCCTCTTGTCACCCTGATCAAGAATGATATATATGTCTATATCTACCGCGACTCCTTTGGTATGTTACATACTCCGTGCCAAACTTAATATACATACCCTTTCCTTCGGAAAAGGTATAAAAACAAGTAAGGAAGTTTACATCGGCTAAGCCGATTGCACACATACCTCTTCCTCAGCCTGAAATATGTTAAAACATTACCTTAACAAAAATTCCTGCCGTTTTCGTTGTCTAGCTGGATATCTATTTATACCTTATCTGTACTTCGATTTAGCTTCTCCAACTCGAAATTATTATTAAGCACAAAATTCGCGGATGGCGAGCATGGTCAAATTTTAACCGTTAGAGGACATTTTGTCTAGCTGCAAAATACTCAAATTTAAAATAGTGAAAATCAAATTTTGTGCGAATTTCGCGAATGGTGGTCATGGTCAAATTTTGAACCGTTAGAGGACATTTTGTCTAGCAGCGAAATACTCAATTCAAAATAGAGAAAATATGTTTTGCGAATTTCGCGAATGGTGGTCTTGATCAAATTTTAACCGTTAGAGGACATTTTGTCTAGCAGCGAAATACTCAATTCAAAATAGTGAAAATCAAATTTTGCGAATTTCGCGAATGGAGGTCAAAATTTAACCATAAGTGACGGACCTTTATTTGCGGCAAAATACACAACCAGAAAAGCAAAAAAAAAATCATTTTTGTATTCAGATATGAGAATAAGAAAGAGTGTTTTTATGACCTTTTCCGAAGGAAAGGTAATTAAGTTTGGCTCGGAGTATGTAACATACCAAAGGAGTTCGCGATAGATATAGACATATATATATATATCTTGATCAGGGTGACAAGAGGAGTCGATCTAGCCATGCCCGCTGTCTTGTCTGTCTGTCTGGTCTGTCTGTCTGGTCTGTCTGTCGGCGTCACACTTTAGTTTTTCGTAATTAACTCCTAAGCCATGAAAGATATCATATTGAAATTCGCATGGACATGAACCAGGTAAATGTCCGAAAAACTGCATAAAAATTGTTTTCGTAGTCCCTCCTTGGGTCGTGGGAAGTGGTTCAGAAGTTTCAAAAATCACGATTTTTAAGTTTTTCCTGGATAACTTTTTACTATACATCCCAGCTTATTGAAATTTGGTGTGTGTATAGCTACTATGTCGACTTAAGCTTTCGCTGAAAAAAAATCGCGACACCCATTATTTTTCCAATAGATGGCGTTATTTATCTGCATCTCGCGTTGTATAAGTCCGATCGTGTTTCCGCTAGGGGGCATTAGAAAGATGACAGTTCCTACTAAAAAAAGCTTTTTTGACACTTTTTTGATTGATTGATTCAGTTTTGTTTGAGAGCTTGTCAAAGATGGACATCAGCAAAGAGAAAATTCGCTACATTTTACAGTTTTTTCTTCGATAAGGGAGAAAACGCAAGCCAGGCGGCTGAAAATGTGAATAGCGTTTATGGACCTGATACTGTAACAGCCAATCATGCGCAATTTTGGTTTCGTCGATTCCGTTCCAGTAACTTCGATGTCAAGGATGCACCACGCACTGGAAGGCCAATTGTCGAAAATGTCGATAAAATCATGGAAATTATCGAGTCCGACCGTCATGTTAGCACTGTTTCGATTGCAAAAGAGCTAAAGATTGCACAAAAAACCGTTTGGGACCATTTGAATAAGGCTGGATACACAAAGAAGCTCGATGTATGGGTGCCACACGAGTTAACGCAAAAAAACCTCACAGACCGAATTTCCATCTGCGAATCGCTGCTGAACCGCAACAAAATTGACCCATTTCTGAAGCGTTGGTGACTGGTGATGAAAAGTGGTCAACTTACGACAACGTCAAGCGAAAACGGTCGTGGTCGAAACACGGTGAACCGGCGGAAACGGTGGCCAAGCCAGGATTGACGGCCAGGAAGGTTTTGCTGTGTGTTTGGTGGGATTGGCAGGGAATTATCTACTATGAGCTGCTCCCATACGGCAAAACTCTTAACTCGGAACTTTACTGTCAACAATTGGACCGTCTGAAGGAAGCAATCGCCCATAAGCGGCCAGCTTTGGCCAATAGGAGAGGAATTGTGTTCCATCAGGACAACGCCAGGCCACACACATCGATAGTGACTCGCCAGAAGCTCCGGGAGTTTGGTTGGGAGGTTCTTCTGCATCCACCTTATAGTCCGGACCTGGCACCAAGTGACTACCATCTGTTCCTGTCCATGGCGAACAATTTTGCTGGTGAAACATTCGCTTCAAGAGAGGCTTCTGAAATTCGACTGTCTCAATTTTTTGCTAATAGGAACGAGGGCTTCTATGAGAGAGGCATAATGAAATTACCTTTAAAATGGCAACAAGTTATCGAACAAAACGGCGCATATTTGACCTAAATCGGGTCATTCTAACTATCTTAAATAAAGCCCTCAATTTAATGCAAAAATAATGGATTTCTTTTTACTACTACCTAATATAAGAAAAATACATTCTTAATCACGTCATGCTGAAATAAAGGGAGGTTAAGGTTTTGTGTTCCGTTTGAAGTTTGCCGGAAAATGCGTGAGCATGTAACGGGCGTAAGAGAAGGCTGCTGGCGAACGTGTCCTCATCAGTAATGCTGTATGGCGCACCAATTTGGTATGCAGCTACAGCGCACAAATCGTATGTCTGCAGTATGAGAGCAGCATACAGAGTGTCCTCACTGAGAGTTGCTGCGCGTTTCGAACAGTCTCCGACCTGGCAGCAAATGTGATAGCGGGAAGGACTACCAGTTGATCTGAAGGCAAAGAGGCTTGCAGCGGTGTATAGGCTAAAAAAATTGCGTAACCTTGACAGCAGGAGCATGCTAGAAGTGGAAAGGGGCCTAAAGGACCAGTGGCAACAAAAGTGGGATGCTGGAACGAAGGGTCGCTGGACGCATAGTCTGATCCCAAACATTGAATGCTGGCTCAAGAGAAAGCATGGAGAACCAAACTATTATGTGTCTCAGTTCCTAACAGGACATGGCCCGTTTAGAGAGTACCTCTTCAAGTACAGACACGTTGAGCATCAGTATTGTTTGTACTGCATAAACGCTACGGAAAGTGTAGAACATGTGTTCACTGAGTGCGACAGATTCATTGACGCACGACAAGAACTTACGTTGATCTTGAATGAGCCGGTATCTTGCAGCGCAATTGTCCGAGTAATGATGCAATCCGATGAAAATTCGCAGAAAATTAGCTTTATCATAACAGCTATAATGATGCAGTTGCGTCGGGATGAGAGAGCGCAAAACGCTTAAGTAGCAATGGAGAGCGGATGCTCTAAGCCCGGTTCTACGAAGGAATACAAACATTGACAGTTCCGTAGAACATCAAGCGGGCAGCGAAATAAAGGGAGGTTAAGGTTTAGTACGTAGGTGTTCCTCCATGCAAGTCCGGAAAATGCGTGAGCATGTAACGGGCGTAAGCCCGAATGGGGGTGGTAGCAGGAAGATCAAATCGTGCATGGCGTCAAAGAATGCCCTTTGGCGGTATCTTTTGGAAGATTCCCCCTCCCACAAAAAAAAAAAAAAAAAACAGCCAGACACACAGCAACACACACAGACACACAGACAGACACACAGCCAAGCACACAGCAACACACACAGGCACACAGCCAGACACACAGACAGACACACAGACAGACAGACAGACAGACAGAAAGACAGACAGACAGATAGACAGACAGACGGACAGACAGACAGACAGACAGACAGACAGACAGACAGACAGACAGACAGACAGACAGACAGACAGACAGACAGACAGACAGACAGACAGACAGACAGACATAACTCAAAAACTCAAGACAAAATTCTTTCATATTGAAAATCACTTTTCCGCGCTCTGCATACGATGTTCACTTGTTGATTTTTTGTTTGGGTATTAAATTACCAATAAATATAAGGAACGTAATTTTAATAACTTTTAATTTTTTTAATGAGAGTCTGCTTATTTAAACTTAAGCTGGCTGGATTAGTTATAACTTTTGATTCGCAAGTGTAATAAATTTTTTGTTGGGGTAATAAATTACCAAAAAATGATGTCGAATTTATTTCACCACTATTTTTGCTGTCTGCTACATATACTCTGCTCATTTAATGTTTTTTTTTTTTTTTGTTCTGAAGTGAAGAATTCAATTTAAGGTGTGGATCCTTAGACTTTTTGAGGCTGTGAGGCTAGAGCTGTCTTCTTATAATGGGATAAATCTGACGGAGGTTTAGAAATAATATTTTTCCTATTCTGACCCAATCTAACTATTTATCATCAGTGCATATCAGAATTTTTCTAACGGCATGGTATAAAAGATTTTGCAAGCTTACTTTAACTGATTTGGGTGCATAACTAATGCTTCTGATGAAGAATTATATGCTTTTCATGCAATTACTTGTTTTAGTGTAGCGTTTGGAATTGGAAATTAAAAACGTCTAAGTACTTTAACCTGAACGAAACCGAAAACGGCAACTATCAAGCATGTTCTAAAAATCGAATCTGAATAAAAAAAAACGAAATCAATATGATTTCAGTAGAAACATAAATGATTTCGAAAAATTTCATTCGTATTGGATTTTTAGAGCATGCTTGCATATTTCACACTACACCTTATTCAAACATCTTGTGTTGAAAAATTACTCCTGGTTTATAAAACAAATGCATTGGGTCAGGTGATGATAGTGAAAAGAAATTTAAATTTTTTTGTAAAAGTAGATTAAATTTACCGGTTGGGAGCTAATTAGAGGTGTATGTATAGGTGTCCTCGTCGATCCGTTGTTGCTGTTATGCACAAAAATGCGATGATGTTGTTGAAAACTACCGCCATTCAAGGATGACAGAGATGGACTTTTTCCACTGCTGCGCCTTCCCGTTCTAGAAGGAGATATTGCTGATGCCATTTTAACAGCAGTATTGACTACTGCAGTTGTCGCTAGGGTACTAGAACCATTGCTCATTGTTGTGCTGGTCACAGCAGTGTTATTGGGTAACAAAGGGGAGAGCAAATAATCAGGCGTTAAGTAACCTTCGGAATCGTCACTCGGCAGTGAGGATGGTGGAGTTAAGGGCATACCATACACCCCCGCTTGCGACTTGTTGCTGCTGTTCCTAGCGATTGTATTTTTCGTTGGCGAATACTTTGCTGTTGTTGCTAGAATGGCGAACTTTACTGCCTCCACTTTTGGCTTAGCGCTGATCTTGGAGAGCATTGAAGTATGGTTGTTGGTTGTGGTAGAGATTGAAGTAGTTTGAGCTGTAGAGATGGTGCCCAACAGAACAGCTTGTTCCTTAAACAGACTTTGAGAGGCAGGTGTGAGTTTAGGGCAAACATTCTAAACACAAGGAGAGAGAGAGAGAGAGAGAGAGAGAGAGAGAGAGAGAGAGAGGAAAAGAGAAAATGTTAGTTGCAGTGTAAAAGCTTTAAGGTTTTTCCCCCATACCTTATGTTCGAATACTAGATTTGATTTCGTGAAGGATGCTATTTCAGACATACTCAGATTCGTTGAACAGTTGGTTTCATGTGATATTTGCTCGTCTTTAATGCAGGTTTTTTCAATTTTGATGTCTGGTGAGGTGCTGACCTCGAAATCATATTGGTATGGTTGCTGTGAGGAAAGTTTCTCAGGTTCCGCAAGTGACTTTGTGGCACCACACTTATCACTACTTCTCGCGAAAACGCTGTTGTCTCGATTTTGGAACGAAAACATGTTTGACGCAGAGGTTACGAAATTTGTAGTTGCTCCACGAACAATTCCCGGCATCGTCGGTGCTGGAGGATATGTCGACTCGGATGATCTCATGGGACATTTCTGCTCATTAGTGGCCATATGTACATGATGTAGTCGATTGTGGTGATTTTGGCGCAAATTTAAAGTTGCAATTGTCAGTGAAATCGCGGGAAAGCATTCATCGTCCATGTCTGAAATTAAGATTTTTTGGAAAAGAGGGTTGTATTTTCGTTATACTTGATTGCGAAGAAAAAAAAATTTTTTTTGTTCATCATTCCCATGTTTTCTTAATACCTATGTACTAAAATCAAATGCATTTTATCGAGTACATATAGAAACCGAAAGAAAGCGATCCGATCCGACCACTTTAAAGTGTTTCCAACGCATAGATTTACCATTTAAAGTTTTTGCATTTGCTGTGACCTAGTTAGTTTATATTAAGCAATATAATTTGCGGCTTAGTTAGTTAAAGTTTATACTCAATGTACATTATTCGTTACACAAGAGTGCGTATGATCGGACCGCGATTGATCGACCTCATAGTCAAGTTATACCAATTAACCATAGAATGTATCTTACACGCATAACAACCTTCATTGTTCATTATACTTTTTCTCTGGAAACGAGTAATTTATACTTACTTACGCTTACGACGCTTCCGCAACGTTTCTTTCAAGTTAATGGAGGTTTAAAGAAAGTGATCCTTAACGTTAACGATGAATTGTAATTGCCACCGAACAAATGTATTTAAATTTTTCGTTGATAACACAGACCAACAGTGGTTTTGGTGCCGCGATTTCGTTCATTATTACGGATAAGGGTGGCATTGGTAATATCAAAAAAATTTTTTTAAATTTTTTCCTAGGTGTAGTTTTGGAGCTACCATCAATTTTGTGTGAGATCTTCAGTTGTTTTGCTTTTACGGAAAAATATATATATTGCTGCTTTCTTAGCTTATCATGGTTGATATCGTATCAAAGCTAATATCACGGCCTACCAAATGACACCTTTTTGATGAAAATAGAGCTTGTAGTTTTTACGGCACAAGCTTCGCAATTGTAAGAAAGTGAGAATTTCTTAAATTTTTCTTCGATTTTTGGAGCTTTTTTGACCTTTTATGGCATGAAAAAACTTTTCTAAAATATTATATTTACATGGTTTGAAAGGTGTTTTTTTATACTAAGTCCCGAAGCCAAATTTTTGTATTTCCGATTTAAAATGTGGAGAATATGGTACGAATTGTGGAAATATTTAAGCTCTCATTTTTGAAGTACAAAAAACAACTGCAAAGAATTTCAACTGAATTGATCTAGTAGTTTACTTCCCCTTTTATACTTTACAACAAATTTTGATGAAAAAGCTAGTCCTTGTAGAAATCCAGATTGAAATCACAATTTCTAAAACAATGGGAAGTGGTAACGTTTTCTTTTGCAACAATTCTAAACGCTCCAAGACGAGGACAAAAATGTTAAGGAACTTCTGTTATTGAATTTTAATAATGCGATGTAAACGTGTGCTGAACAAATTTAAAATAATATGCATTACTAATTAATGCTCGTAACTGTACTGTTTTTCGCAGTTTTGTACTTTATTTTAGACCGAAAAACTGCGTACTTCTTTTTTCCCCTAAAAAACTGGTTTTTATTTTGAAAACTGGTCTTAACTTAGAAAGCACTACATATAGGAATGGCAGCACAAAGCAAAGATATAAGACACATGCGAAAGAAAGAGACGGGTTTTCAGTGCCCATATCGCATCAAACATCTGTTTGTGTTATTCTCCTTTCCTTGATAATAGCGTTGCCAAGTGAAGATTTGTCTTCATTTGTCTTTAAAACCAAGCATAAAATAGAAAGGTTTGAAGGAAAACAAAGGTATTTTTTGAAAAAAGTTAGATTTTCGGGTCGCATGTAATGGCAATACTGCTTGCTATACCGGTGAATAAAGAAACTGTAACATTTGCAATGAGATTGCAGTCTCATCTTGCAAAATCAGGGGATGGCGCTCACATGGTTTCCAAAGAGTTGCGACGACATCATGTACTGTTTTTTGTACTGTTTTCGCCAATTCTATGTAGTTCTTTTTATCAGTTTTTGGATGAAAAAAACTGTTTTTGGCCAGAAAAGAGTTACGAGCATTATGCATTACCTATGCCCGCATTTGAAAAACTCTAATTGTCTTCTTGAAGTCTCGGAGCTCTTTTCTTTCCCATCCCTTAGCAAAGAAACAGGAATTCGCAAAATGCGTCAACTATGTCCCCTCTATTGGAATAAATAAACTATCCATTAAAAATCTGAGACATTATTTTACCAATAGCCAAATTTTTGAAAAACTTTTTCAAAAATTTTTCAAAGCAAAAGAGAATTCTCAAAATTCGTTACCACTTCCCATTAATAGCCATTGTTCCTGAAATTGTGATTTCCATCCTAAGGCTGGAAAATGTTGTCAAATTGATTTGATTTAAAATTCTAAGCTAAAATCAAAATGAGTTAACTCGGAGCCTTAAAAAAAAGAATTACAAAATTCAATTCAATTCATTAGATCGAACGTTTGAATGAAATCTTTAAAAGCAAATTCAAAAGGCTGAAATTTTAAAAAGATTAAATTCATTTATAGCTCTGAAATAAACAAATGAACAAATCAACAAAAAAAAAAAAATAACAAAATAACCAAATATTCAAATAAACAAATAAACAAATAAACAAATAAACAAGTAAACAAATAAACAAATAAACAAATAAACAAATAAACAAATAAACAAATAAACAAAATAAACAAATAAACAAATAAACAAATAAACAAATAAACAAATAAACAAATAAATTAAATAAACAAATAAACAAATAAACAAATAAACAAGTAAACAAATAAACAAATAAACAAATAAACAAATAAAAATAAACAAATAAACAAATAAACAAATAAACAAATAAACAAATAAACAAATAAACAAATAAACAAATAAACAAATAAACAAATAAAACAAATAAACAAATAAACAAATAAACAAATAAACAAATAAACAAATAAACAAATAAACAAATAAACAAATTAAACAAATAAAAAAATAAACAAATAACCAAATAAACAAATAAACCAAATAAACAAATTAACAAATTAAACAATATAAACAAATAATACAAGTAAACAAGTAAACAATTAAACAAATAAACAAAAATAAACAAATAAACAAATAAACAAATAAACAAATAAACAAATAAACAAATAAAATAATAAACAAATAAAAAAAACAAATAAAAAATAAAAAATAAAAAATAAAAAATAAAATAATAAAAATAAAAATATAATAAAATAAAAATAAATAATAAATAAAAAATAAAAAATAAAAAATAATAAAATAAATAATAATAATAAATAAAAATAAATAAATAAATAAATAATAATAATTAAATAATAAAATAAATAATAAATAATAAAATAATAATAATAAATAAATAATAAATAAATAAATAATAATAAATAATAAATAATAAATAATAAATAATAAATAATAAATAATAAATAATAAATAATAAATAATAAATAATAAATAATAAATAATAAATAATAAATAATAAATAATAAATAATAAATAATAAATAATAAATAATAAATAATAAATAATAAATAATAAATAATAAATAATAAATAATAAATAATAAATAATAAATAATAAATAATAAATAATAAATAATAAATAATAAATAATAAATAATAAATAATAAATAATAAATAATAAATAATAAAATAATAAAAATAATAAATAATAAATAATAAATAATAAATAATAAATAATAAATAATAAATAATAAATAATAAATAATAAATAATAAATAATAAATAATAAATAATAAATAATAAATAATAAATAATAAATAATAAATAATAAATAATAAATAATAAATAATAAATAATAAATAATAAATAATAAATAATAAATAATAAATAATAAATAATAAATAATAAATAATAAATAATAAATAATAAATAATAAATAATAAATAATAAATAATAAATAATAAATAATAAATAATAAATAATAAATAATAAATAATAAATAATAAAAATAATAATAAATAATAAATAATAAATAATAAATAATAAATAATAAATAATAAATAATAAATAATAAATAATAAATAATAAATAATAAATAATAAATAATAAATAATAAATAATAAATAATAAATAATAAATAATAAAATAATAAATAATAAATAATAAATAATAAATAATAAATAATAAATAATAAATAATAAATAATAAATAATAAATAATAAATAATAATAAATAATAAATAATAAATAATAAATAATAAATAATAAATAATAAATAATAAAATAATAAATAATAAATAATAAATAATAAATAATAAATAATAAATAATAAATAATAAATAATAAATAATAAATAATAAATAATAATATAATAAATAATAAATAATAAATAATAATAATAAATAAATAATAAATAATAAATAATAAATAATAAATAATAAATAATAAATAATAAATAATAAATAATAAATAATAAATAATAAATAATAAAATAATAAATAATAAATAATAAATAATAAATAATAAATAAAATAATAAATAATAAATAATAAATAATAAATAATAAATAATAAATAATAAATAATAAATAATAAATAATAAATAATAAATAATAAATAATAAATAATAAATAATAAATAATAAATAATAAATAATAAATAATAAATAATAAATAATAAATAATAAATAATAAAATAATAAATAATAAATAATAAATAATAAATAATAAATAATAAATAATAAATAATAAATAATAAATAATAAATAATAAATAATAAATAATAAATAATAAATAATAAATAATAAATAATAAATAATAAATAATAAATAATAAATAATAAATAATAAAATATAATATAATAATAAATAATAAATAATAAATAATAAATAATAAATAATAAATAATAAATAATAAATAATAAATAATAAATAATAAATAATAAATAATAATATAATAATAAATAATAAATAATAAATAATAAATAATAAATAATAAATAATAAATAATAAATAATAAATAATAAATAATAAATAATAAATAATAAATAATAAATAATAAATAATAAATAATAAATAATAAATAATAAATAATAAATAATAAATAAATAAATAATAAATAATAAATAATAAATAATAAATAAATAAATAAATAAATAAATAAAATATAAATAATAAATAATAAATAATAAATAATAAATAATAAATAATAAATAAAATAAAAAAATAAATAAAAATAATAAATAAAATAAATAATAAATAATAAATAATAAATAATAAATAATAAATAATAAATAATAAATAATAAATAATAAATAATAAATAATAAATAATAAATAATAAATAATAAATAATAAATAATAAATAATAAATAATAAATAATAAATAATAAATAATAAATAATAAATAATAAATAATAAATAATAAATAATAAATATAAATAATAAATAATAAATAATAAATAATAAAATTAATAAATAATAAATAATAAATAATAAATAATAAATAATAAATAATAAATAATATAATAAATAAATTAATAAAAATAATAAAATAATTAAATAAAAATAATAAATAAAAATAAAAATAATAAATAATAAATAATAAATAATAAATAATAAATAATAAATAATAAATAATAAATAATAAATAATAAATAATAAATAATAAATAATAAATAATAAATAAATAAATAATAAATAATAAATAATAAAATAATAAATAATAAATAATAAATAATAAATAATAAATAATAAATAATAAATAATAAATAATAAATAATAAATAATAAATAATAAAAAATAAATAATAAATAATAAATAATAAATAATAAATAATAAGTTATAAATAATAAATAATAGATAATAGATAATAAATAATAAAATATAAAAAATAAAAAATAAAAAATAAAGAATAAATAATAAATAAAAAAAAAATAATAAATATTGAAAATAATACTTAAATAAATAAAAAAAATAATAAATAAATACAAAATAAATGAATAAGAAATGAATAAAAAATACATCAAAAATAAAAATACTAAAGTAATAAATAAAAAATATAATAAATAAATAAATAAAAATATAAATAAAAATTAAATAAATAACAAATAAATAAATAAGAAATAAAAAATTAAAAATAACTAAATAAAAAAAAAAAATAAATAAATAAAAAATAAGTAAATAAAAAATAAATAAAAAATAAATAAATAAAAAATTAATAAATAAAAACTAAATAAATAAATAAATAATAAATAAATAAAAAATAAATAAATAAATAATAAATAAATAAATGCACCTTGACTAAAAGTCTTCACAAACATCCAGTTTGCTTGTATAAACAAAGAGAGATGAAAAGTATAATATTTATAGTATTAAAAAGTAAATTTAAGGGAAAAATTCAATCGATACTGAACTATAACCATCGATATTTCTGCAGCCCCATTAATAACATGACAGTTGTTCATATTTTGAAATGGAAGCAGGATTTTTTGTTTTTGCATTCTCGGACGATACAATAACGATAATTACTATATATTTCATTTAAAACAGTCGAAGTCATAATTTAAATGCTATAAAAATTGAGAGAATTTTTCGAATGTGTCAATGTCAGCTGTTTGTATACAAATGCTTGTTTACATATTTTTGTTTACAAATGCTTGTTTACGAATCGTATGACGTCACATAATAGATAATCAATAGAGCAAAATGACGGATAGTACATGAAAAGTACATTTTTGAATTAAATTTTTGAAGCTTTCTAGGGCTCACGAATATATTGTTCAATTTTTTTGGTGCTAGTAGTACAAATATCAACCGTTTAAGAAAAAAAAAAACAAAATTCGGGCAACTGGCCTATTCAACAGTGAGACACTTCATGAAGCATGGCGCATGGTTTTGAGTACTACAACTGCTGAAACTGTTGGGCAAAAAAGGGAATTTTTTTTTAGCTGACTGTTATCCACAGAGCAACTGTATAAACAAATAACTTTTGAAAGAAGGGGTATCTGAATACTAACTGATATTTACAAAGAGTCTGGCAAGATATGTGCTTAAACTTAAGGCATTCTATGGGATTTTCCGCTCATATGTTAATAAATAAGACAGGTGTTATTTATAAGAGAGTAGCCGAAAGTGGTCGAAAAATTGAAATCAAGACAAGTAAGGGTGTTACAGATAGGTCAGCCTGACTATACAATGCCCGTTTAAACTTTTAAAACATGCCCGAAGACCACAAACATTAAGACAAAGATTGCTAGAGATGTTTAAGGCCAGAAGGTACCCCATAAGCTGGTTTTTTAAGTTCTTTATGAAAACGGCAGTTTTGCTACGCCAACTTTTCCAAATAATTTAAAGTCTAATCGGAGTCTTAAAGTCATATTGAAAATGAAATTTAAAATAAAAAATTTTTTTTTTAATTTTGAAATTTGTTTAAATGCGCTTGGTGATATTGGCCCTAAATGGGTACATGTTTTAATTTTATAAAAAAGTGCAAGATTTAACAATTCTTGAAATTTTTCATAGAACTTGGGTTGGGTCTTATAAGTGAGTTTTTTCCTAAATTTGAGTGGGCGTCCTACAAAATGTGGGCATGGCACCCAGAAATTACAATTAATCCTTTATTGGAGGTGAAAGATAACCCGCATGCTGAATTTCAAGTCCCTAGGTTAAAAAATGGCGATTTTAGAAAATCCCGTTATATGAGAGTGGGTGGTGGTCGGATATGTGAAATGTTTTCAAATTCTCTTATTCTCATCGAAAGAAACGTCCATGCCAAATTTCGTTGTTCTGGGGCAGCTCCTTCTATTTTTGGCCAAGAAATGTATGGAGACGCGACACTGTGCGGCGAGGTCTCAAACGAAAGATAACACAGCCACACAAAAAAAAGTGGTCAGACCCAGAGGGAATCCCTCCCCTTCATCGTAAACCTTTAATTTCCTACCTACATCATGAAGGCAAATTTTTGATTTATTTTTTCAACTCTTCTTTGTTGACAAAAAATCTAAAGTACTCCTTTTTGACGAAATATCTGCCCCTCTATTTTCTAAGCATGACTTGATTTTCCATTCCTTCCAATTTCAGACATCGCAAAACTCACCAGACTTATTCTTTTATCTTGATTATAAAAATCTATGCCACCTTTCCCTTCTACATGACTTAGAAGGATTTGAGGGGGCCAGAATTTTTTACATGACGTCTGTTGATGAACAAGTTCAGTTCTTGGAAAATAACGTAAACTTGTTATATAATATGATATGCACGTGCCATTAAAACAGAAAGTCCCAAATAAATCACGTAAGCCCTGGTTTAATCGAGAAATAAATATTCTCATCCAACAGCGTAACTTATCCTACAACAAGTGGAAGCGATAAAAAACTCCTCTTTTTTATGATCTCTTCAGAAATCTTCGTTCGCAAGTCATCAAAAAAATTAGAGAAGAAAAAAGAAAGTACTTCAGTGCAAAATTTTTTGAGGCCACTGACAGCAAAAGCAAGTGGAAAATTATTCACATAATCAAGCCTGTGCACCAACCTCATTTGTGACAAATAGTTCCTTTAGAAACCCTGCTGTGATAAATAATTCGTTTAGTTTCAATTAGAAGTACACAAGAGTTTTTCCTCGATAACGTCTGATGCAACAGGGCTAGACAGAGTTTGTCCCAGGTTCCTCAAAATTATTTTGCCCTATCTTTTGCCCTTTGTGACGTACGTTTTCAATTCAATTTTCATGACCTCAGTATTTCCGCACAATTGGAAACATGCTAAAATTATACCAATTCTGAAATCCGAGGGTGATTTTAGACCCATAGCCATACTGCGAATTCTATCGAAGGCATTTGAATTTTTAGCCAACAAACAAATCAATGCTCATCTCACAGAATGCTTGTTACTTTCTGAAAAGCAATCAGGTTTTCGAAAGCACAGAAGCTGCATCACAGCTTTGCTTGACGTAACCGAAGACATTCGACGCAATATTGACTGCAATAAAATAATTTTTCTCATTCTCCTAGATCATTCGAGAGCCTTTGACTCAGTTGACCATTCCATATTGATAAGAAAACTTGAGGACCAATTCCTCTTCGCATCTTCCTCTACTAAGCTTTTAAATTTATATTTATGTGAAAGATAACAGTCGGTATTCTTTGACAATCAGTTTTCATCACCGTTAGCCTTAACAAAAGGCGTTCCACAAGGATCCATATTAGGACCAATCTTCTTTCCTGCTACATCAATGATCTCCCTTTACATTTGTACGACTGCGACATGCACATGTACGCCGACGATGTGCAAATATATACAGCATGTCAAATAGATAAAATTGAAAGCTGTGTTTCATCTCTCAACCATTCATTGGGCAGTATTGCACAGTGGGCCGATAGAAATAATCTGAGCTTAAACCCCAAAAAATCCAAATGCATTGTGATAAGTAAGAAAACAATCGATTACTCGGGCCTACCAAAGATTAAAATAGAAAATGAGGCACTGGGCTATGTCTCCAGAGTAAAAAATCTGGGTGTTACTTTCGATTGCACGCTTTCGTGGAACGATCAAATCTGTAATGCGACTGCAAAGGTGTATGGAATTCTGCGCAATCTATGGGCAACACAAACCTATGTACCTACACACATAAGAATGTTGCTCGCCAAGACTTACCTCCTGCCAACTCTCACATACGGATGTGAAATTTATGCAATGTGTGATTCTAACCACCGACAAAAACTGAATGTCATCTTCAACAATATCACAAGATATATATTTGACCTCAAGCGTTACGATCGCATCAGTGCACACTCAGTGAAAATATATGGAATCTCATTCGACGATTTTCTCAACTTTAAATGTCTGCTACTTTTACACAAAATAATTTTCACAAGAGAACCCAAGCAGCTTTTCAATAAACTGAAATTTACAAAATCTAAGCGAAATAATTCACTGATAACGTTGGCATCGCGCTCGATCATATCTGACCGTCAATTTTTTGTCTGCAGTACGCGTCTTTGGAACTCGTTACCTATTTACTTGCAACGCATCGGCAACTCGATTACCTTTAAAAAGTAGCTCCTAGAATATTTCAAGAGTAAATAATTTCTTTTAATTTTTAATTTTTTCTCAAGTGCAAGACGGTTTTTTGTACCTATTATTAAGTCAAAGTTATTTGTTTATTTATTTATTGATGTACTTATTTACTTATTTATTTATTTACTTATTTATTTTTATAGCCAGCGTAAGCGGGGTATATTAGTTTTGTGCGGATCTTGTAACAGGGAGAACTAAGCTCCGGAGATATAGACATATATATATAGAAATGATCAGGATCAAAAACTGAATCGATTTAGACATGTCCGTCTGTCCGTCCGTCCGTCCGTCCGTCCATCTGTCCGTCTGTCTGTCTGTCCGTCCGTCCGTGGTCGGATCTCCTCCGAAACGGCTGGACCAATCAAGTCGAAGTTTGGCACACAGGTATATCGAGATCCGAGTATGATCCTTAGTAAAAATGGGAGACATCCGCCCACTGCCACGCCCACAAATGAATAAAATGTGTTTTCAGTAAAACGCTTGTAACTTGCGAACTACTCAACACATTTCATTGATATTTGATGTGCTGGTAAACTATGCAAAATGACATATCTTGGAAAAAAATTAACGCCGCCCTCCGTGAGCCACGCCCACAAATAAGCCCAAAAGTAAGTGAAGTAAAAGGCGTAGAAGCTTCAAATTTGCAGCATAGGTTGACCAAGGCGAATGAAAGGAGAAAGAAAAATATTATATGGCCCGCCCATTGCCACGCTCACAAATGGAGATTTTTCGTAACATAGAGCTCCAATAATGTGGGAACGCTGGGTATTTCAAAATCGGGCTTGACCGACTTTAGCTTTCTTAGTTGTTTAATATTCATGTTAAGTGATTTTATGGTGCAATATGTTAGGTGTTTAGCTATAAGAATGAATATTGTTAACTATCTTTAGGAAATGGTATTTTTTATTTTTATTTTTTTCTTGTATTTTATTGTTATTTGTTTTTTGTATTCAGTCCGCGTCTTCCTTATTAATGACGGATGTCTGAAACATAAGATCTAAGATCTTGTGACATCCGATCGAATACTCAATAAATTAAATTAAATTATATTAAACAATATGTAAATCCGCAAAAAGCTAATGAGAATTGTAGAAAAATATTGATATACGCTAAAACTTATGACAAAAATCTCAAACAAGGTTTTGCTATATTATTTGTTATTTGCATGATCATGTCGAAAGTAGGTAAGAAAAGGTTTACGATGCGGGGATGGGATATACCACTGTGGCTGAGGGGTGAAGACCTCCAAATAAGGGTCAATGGTCAATTTAGACCTCAGATTCGTGTTCAGCACCCCAAAAGGCTTATGGGGGATACTTTATTCGATTTCTCATATAAGATAGAAATTTCACCCTTTGGGGGACGGTGGGGAAGCTGGGGCAAAATCTGGGGGTGATGGGTGAAATAAGACTACATTTTCGTGTTCAACAATCCAAAAAACTTACCCGGGGGTACTTTTCATCCCGAGTTCAAAATCTTTTTTTTTGTGTGCCTGAGTCAGAAGTTTTTTCTTCTATGATTTTTGGAGACCCGTATCTCTGTCGCTTAAAAAAAGCAAATGGTTTGACTAGGATTGAACCCAGGTCTCTGGGTTGATAGCGCAATAGGTCAAACGGACGTTACTATTATTTGAAAGAGGTACCGCGCTATTCATAAAGGCAGTAAAATAGTTCTGTGATTGAAAGAGTTAAAAGTGAGATAAGTCAGTGGTTTGTATAGTTAGTTTAAGATAAACTTCATATTTCATAATGAAACTTTAAACTGAAAACATTATTTAAAGTAAGTTTTCATATGAAAATTCAAAAATCAATTTGAAATAATACCAAGTCAATCTTAAATCTAATTATTTGCGAATTTACTGGGAACAGGAGAACGATCTTGACATATACAATCTTGAGTCTACCAGCAACAAGTGCTTAAATCATTGGTCAATAGCTTCACTGACACAAGAAGAGGTGGGAGAAAGATGGTTTTGGAAAAATTACTCCTAAATTCATAATTCATTTGATCAAATTAAGATTAGAGTCAGTTGAAGAGTCTCGGTTCTTTCACCAAACTAAAAGCGCACTATGCAAGCAAAAAGAATTGAAGGTTTTTCATGGTTTTAGGGATTCGGCTTTTTACTTACCATCATCATGCTCGAAATTGGCCTTTCCGGGCATCTCTTTTTGCGACTCGCAAAAACCAAAACAAAAAAAATTCCTTTACAACCAAGTCGTTCTTCTTGATAGGGCTTGAACCTGCAGTGTTTAGGTCGCGAGTCGTGAATACCATGCACTACGCTACATCGAACCTATGGTGCTCCGTATTTTTTAATGAACGGGTTCAATTATTTAATTTTTAAAAGCTTGGCAAAACAAACACGAGCTTTTTAACACTTGATTTAAATGAGGGGTGTTGTTTATTGGTAGAGTATCGCGCTATCACCCCAGAGAACTGGGTTCAGTCCTATTCAAAACATTTGCTTTTTTCAAAATTAATTTCTATAATTCTCTTTGCTTTCGTTTTCGCTCCAGTAGAATAAGCGAAGAATAAGGAAATGAGGTAAGTTGAAATATATATATTTAAATATTTTTGTTTACTCCTAAAAGTATGTTATTAAAAAAGTTGAAATTTAAAGGCATGAATATATGCTTTAGGCACATCCTAAGACTATGCAAGAAATTTGAATTTCCCTAGCTCCCTAACGCTCCATTTTATCATAACAGGGTTTGGGGAAGAATTATTTGGCGTATCGTAGAATACATTTTGATACCAGTTAACAATACCCAACTTCAACTCAAACATAGATATGGGCCAAAAAGTGGCCAAAAAAACTTTTAAAAAATTTTTTGCATGAAGGCTTACCGATAACTCAAAAAACTAATGATGCAGTTTGATTCCAAGTGCCCGAAATAGGGGGAAATCGTTGTCACCGGTATTGTCTTCGAAAATTAAAAAAAAAAACGATCAGTGTTATTTTTCCGGGAATAGTTCGATGTTTTACCGATCAATTGATTCATAATATCGTCGTTCGTAAGCTATTGTGTTCTATACCGCAAAATGAAAAAAATTAGATAGGACTGGTTTTTAGGTAAACATTTCGAGATCTATCGATATGTGTAATCAGTTTTCTAATATCTCTTATAGTTTTTGAAATATGAGACATCGACTTTGTGCTATACAACACTCTAATGAGAAACTTCGTAACCTATTGTGTTCTATATGCAAGAAACCGTGCATATAGAACAAAAAACGAAGCAAAAACACCGAATAAAAAAAATTTTTTTTATTTTGTTCCATATGCAAGACTAAATAATGTTTGTAGTAATTTGGAAGTCTTTGCATTTTATTTTTATACCCGAAACACTCTGTGTCGAGGGTATATTGCTCCCGGGAGAGAAAATATGTAGATAAATGATGAGCATCTCAAGGAGATTAAGCCATGTCCGTTCGTCCGTCCGTGTGTCTGTCTGTCTCACTGTCTGTATACAGTTTTCGTATCGAAGGAGTTGAGCTTTCTTGACCAAATTTGGTATGGAGATTCTAGGCGACATAAGTAATATTAAGTTCGAGAATGGGCTTGATCGCATCATTTTTTCGGGTACTTCCAGTACTAGGATCTTTGCTAAAAATTTTTAAAATTGCTCTGAAACTTGCATTTTTTGAGATATTTTGATGAATCTTGAAATTTTATATTATTTTAAGGCCATTAATATTATTTCCAAAAAAGTGGAAAGTGGGCGTGGCAAAAGGGAGATTTTGGAAATATGTCTCTTACGCCCACAATTCATAAGAGAATAGAAGAAAATTCGGTCTATGTTATGTATGAACTTCAATCGTGCTCATAAATATCCTCTGAAAAAATTTTATTAGTGGACGCGGCCAAGGTTATCTTAAAAAGTGTTTATATTGTGTGTTTTTATGTATAATGTGTCGGGTATTGCCTTCTCAGGCTTGCGTGACTATAACACCCTAACTAGATTTTAATTTTTTTAATTTTTTTATTTCACGTTGCACTTGATGAAAGGAAGAAAACAAAAAAGGAAAGGAAACGAATAAGGGTGTTATAGTCAGGCGAGCCTGACAATAGAACACCCGACACAGACACACATCTTCAAATAATTTTTAATATCAGGAGTTTTTTAAGGCCATAAGGGGCCCCATATACCGACTTTTGTTAAATTTCTTTATGAAAACCTCCCTTTGCCACGCCCACTTTCCAAAATTTTGGAAAGCACATTAATTGCCCTAAAATATGTTCAAATGCCAAATTTCATCAAAATATCTTGTAAAACATCGGTTTTAGAGCAGTTTTTGTAATTTTCATAACAGACCCCAGTACTGGAGGTACCCCTAAAAATGGTCCGATCGGGTCCATTCTCGAATTTGTTCTTACTCATATCCCCGTGAGCACACGTACTTAATTTCGTCAAGATAGCTCAACTCCTTCGATAAGAAAACTGTATACAAACAGACGGACAGAAAGACAGACAGACAGACAGACAGACGGACATGGCTAAATCGAATCTCCTAGTGACGCTGATCATTTCTATATATATTTTGTATGGTATAGCTCGACTGGTTCTGGGTGTTACATACAACCACACAAACGCAATATACCCTCGACACAGAGTGTGTCGGGTATAAAAACATAGCATAATTAATAATTTTGACCATCTCTTTCTATTAAAATAAACTGAAGACAATAATATATGTAAGTAAAAATAATTTCACGGTTCTAGGGTTAAGTTGTGTAACTAAAATATATTAATTGGATGAAGTTTAAAATGATGTGAATATAAAATGAGATAAATTTTTTGTTTCCTGAAAACATATCGTTTTTCATTTCTCACAATACTTTTTTACATTTTGTTCTATATGCTATAAAACAAGGAGAGCTTCGTAAATAGGTGCATATAGAACAAAGCATTTTTTTTATAAACGCTTCATGCTGGTAGGAGCGTTTCCGAAATCCGAATTTTTTTTTACAGAAAAAACCACAAACCCTTCAACTTTCTTTGGTAAAAAGGTCGCGAGAGTTTTTTCGGTTCAGTTTTTTGTAATTAACAACTAAAATTTAAAAGCGATTTCCAAAAAAAAGATTTTTGGCATATAGAACACAACAGCTTACGAACGACGATATGTTTAAGCGATTCAAAAACATTTATGTGCATATAAATTTGTTTTTGTTATTGATTAAAATTTTGCCTTATAGACAACAATTTGAGTTTTGGGTGTAAATGCATTTCAGAGACCTCTATACCTCAATAAAAAAAAAAACACATGTAATATTGACGGTGTTTGTTGCCGCCGCCTAGAATAAAAATTAGCTGCGAAGTGTAGATTATCTTACGCATCCAACCCTTTCCTTTAACTCATTCTTTCACACATTCACATATCATCATAAAAAAAACGTTCGCCTTTTTATGTGCTACGACATTGAAAAAGGGCATTAGTTATTCTGTCGTGGCGGTATTAACACGTTAATTTTAAAGCTCGCGAATTCGGGCATTATTTTAGTACAGTCATCGGAAGTTAAACTGTCCATTTAGTTAACTTATATAGTTAGACTTAGAATTGTGAAAATAAACATAGTTTAATTCAAATAACAAAAGTAAGCTTGTGCAGCGTGCTTTTGAAATGCGAGTTTCATTTTAACGCAAGTCGACCAACGACAGCTCACAGTGTTGTTTGTGGAAACGACGATTTTCAGTAGCTAGGGTATGCGTGGATTGCAAGGGCACATGGAGTGCATCCACCGAGTTGACGATCAGCTAGGAAAGCTGAGTTGATGGATGTGCATGGAATGCACCTGCTGTTGTAGAACGATTTATAATTTGCTGGCCCGTCATTTCTTTTCCATCTCGAAGAGTACGATGTGTTCGATAATCCACGGGCAAGTGGATTTACATGTCTGCGCAATTTATTGAAGTATTTCTCTTTGATATTGGGAAACTCTGTTTTAACCAGTTCTACGTTGAGCTCTTTATGGACCCGTTCATTCGAAACGAACCAAGGAGCTCGTGATATAGTCCTTAGGATCTTGGACTGTGATCCTTGCAGGATTTCTATATTCGAAGAGCTGGCATTTCCATACAATTGTAAACCATACATCCATATTGGTTTTATTACTTGGTTGTATAGAAGGATTTTATATTCAAGCTTTAAAGGAGAGCGGCTATTTATTAACCAGTGCAGGCTGTTGGCTTTAAGCTTCATGTGGGTTCTCTTGGCTTCAATATGCTTATGCCATGTCAGTCTTTTGTCCAAATGAATACCGAGATATGTGACTTCCTCACATTGTCGGATGCATACGTTATTACGGAAAATATCCGGAGAAACTTTTCTATTGAGCGTGAAATTAATATGTTGACATTAAAGCTCGTTTATTTTGATTCGCCATTTAGATAACCAGCTTTGAATTTGGCTTAAGTGATCTTGGAGCTGAGAAGTTGCGACACCTATGTCCTTGTGCCGACTTAGTCCCGCTGTGTCATCAGGAAATGTTGAAATCAATATTCTATCGCTATTTGGAATATCTGCTGTGTACACAAGGTAAAGAAAAGGCCCAACAACACTCCCTTGGGGGACTCCCGCGTTTATTTCAAAGCATTTTGTATTAAAGGAGTTATGTCTTATTTGAAACGTTCTATTTTTTAAGTATGACTCAAAGATCGCGTGAAAATTAAAGGGAAGTAATCTTCAGATTTTGAATAACAGTCCCTCATGCCGAACTTTATCGAACGCTTGTTGCACATTTAGGAATACTGCAGAGCAGTACTCCCGATTTTCATTGGCAAGTCTAATTTCATTTGTAATACGATTTACCTGTTGAATCGTACCATATTGGTTTCTGAATACAAATTGATGGGAAGGAATAATATTCGGTTCTTGTAGATATGGTGTTTATTTAAATATAAGAACTTTTTCAAATAACTTTGAGAGACTAGGGAGGAGGCTAATGGGTCTATAAGAGAATGTTTGGGTTGGATCTTTTCCTGGTTTTGGAACCATTTTGATAACCGACCGTCGTCAGTCCTTTGGAAAATAACCGTACTTTATTACAGAATTGAATAGAACTATTAAAACGCTACTGCTGCGGAAGGTATATTTTTAACGTGATAACGTCTATTAAATCGGTGATAGGACATTTGATCTGAAAGCATCTCACGCCGGAAAACTCAATGTGCGTTCAACATGTTCATCGTTCAATTAACGCGACACACAAACACACTCAAATACACAAAAGTTCAAACTGGTTTAGAGCGGAGAGTTCGCTCTCATGAGAAAGCAAATCGTCTCAATCGTCTCAATCGTCTCTTCACAAGCAGACAAGGCGAAAATATGCAAACGTCCAAATACAAAATTACGTATGGCTATGGGCGCACACACAAATTCACACATGTCACGCAATCGACAGACAAGCGCATATAGACAAGCGGGCACTGCCGAAAAACAATCAAAATAACCCTGCAGTAATGAAATGTTTTCGGTGTAAAATGGACCGGACCTGGGTGAGTCCATATGGGACCGACCTGAAAATGATATGCACCGCGACCGACCCGGGGTGAGTCTCAATTGGACTCACCCCCGTCTAGTCCAAAAATAAGCGTAGGTGGGGTGAGTTCGTATAAACTTGTACTTATTGTTGTCTGTTTTAAGTCCTCAATCTGATCGTTGTGCTACCAAAGGAAAGTTAGCTTGATGGTTAAGAATTATGTACCTAAAATTTTTTTATGTTCATATTTAATTTTTTTTTTTTTAATTAAATTTTTATTTTTCAAGAATTTTTTTTCTGTGAAAGTGAAAAATTCTTTACGCACGTTTCCCAAAAAACTTGAGCAACCAAACACTCAAGTCAGCGTTTTGATCAAAGCATTAAACTTGCTTGTTTAGCGTAATGGTTAAGACACCAATTTACCAACCCAGAGTTCTGCGGTTCGAGGCTCGGCCGAGGCGGGCAAATCAAAAAGGAAATTATATAATGTTGTGTTACAAAAAGGTTTAAAAAAACAAAAAAGGCAAAATAAACAAAATAAGAAAAAAATTTTTTTTCATTTTTCATATCAAAATAAAAATTAAAAAAAAAAAACTCACCCTCATTTAAGGCCATATGGACCCACCCACAACCGACCCTAAAAGCTTTGAAAATGGACCGGTTGTTTTTCAATGACAGCGCTGTGGAAAAACGGGTGAGTTGTACGTATGAAAACGCGACCGGTCCTCACCTCTTTTGGACCGACCCCGGGGGGGGGGGGTAGGCTGACAGCCTTACGCTTCAGCTTTAGCTCCATTTTAATTGCAGCCTTGGATATCTTAGTAGTTATACACTCTTTGGTTACATTGCTTCAACCAACAATTCTCATTAGCATTATGCGGATTAACATATAAGACGTAACAAAGTTATCCGAAAATTTTCTTGCAATTTTTCACTTTGCACTTTAAATATATGTTTGTATGAAATTGATTTTGAAAACTTTAATATGCAATTTTAATTTAAAAAGTGAAGTATAATTATTATTTTCCATTTTATACTTATATTAAAAATCGCCAAACAAATTACAAAATGGGACTTATTTTCTAACTTTTAAATTAATAAGTCTAAGGGAGTTTCAAAAATCGTGAAAAATAGCGTACGTTAACTTGAATGCTCCATTTTATGTACCTGCACAATGGGTGTTTTCTTATGACGTTATCACGTAAAACTATCGTCCGTAAATTGACTTTACAGCAGTGATTGCCACCGGAATGCCCGCGGGCAACGCACTTGTGTAAGTGCGCCTATGCGTGTGAAGCCGAAGCTGAAAATCAGTCTGTTGTCAAATGTCGAGCGAGCAGGTCTGCATGCTTTCTTGAAATTTTAATTTCCTTCATTCAATTTTTCGTCATTTCATTCAAATCAGTCATACATATGTAAACTGTCGAACGGGAAGGGTGTATTCGCTTGCCTTTTATTTTATGCTTACACCCTGAAAAAGACATAGCAATAAAATGTTGATATTAATGGGTAAATTTTTTATATGGAAGAACGTAGCTATCAAGAAAAATTAAATCATTTTTATAATACTGCATTCCTCAGACCGTATTTGAAGCTATTTAAAAAAAAAAAAATTTAATTTAGGAATTTCTTGTTCTTATTTGAAGTATATATTTATGTTCGAAAGTGAAAAAAACTCTAATCTAATGTCCAAATTCTGTTAGTTCCTTGAAAATCAGTAAAAAATTTCGATTTTTGTTATCTCTTTGAAATATGCGGCTCGCATTTTTGTGTTGACTGGTAGTTTTCGCGCAGTGCATGCACATCGTTACATAAAAATACGAAGCAGAATTATCGTTGTGTGGGTTTGGCAATCACTGATTTACAGACATCAATTTTTTACCATTTTTGGAGTAACAAGATCATGCGCTGGGGCTTTCTTACAGATTAGTTCATTTTATATAATACTGCTTATATCACTTGGATTGATGTGAACGGAAAATCTGTTTCTGTTTTCAGATTGAGTTGGTAGGGTGTATTCAACATTGCTCGGATTTAGTTGGAATACTTTTGTGAGGTGCATTGCAAATGTCATAGCTTTATCCTCGTCTGAGCGAGCCCATCCGCTGTTAGGACTCCGAATAGGTGTCTCACTATGAACTGGAGTCTTCAAAGCTCGGCTTGCCAACCACAATGACCCTCTGTTTGTGTCTCTGGGCGTAAGGTTCTCGACAAAATTACGTTTTTCGGATTCTTTTTACGCTAACTAGAGCTGCTCTCAGCTTTTTATCAATTTCTTTTAGTCTGTCTTTGGCCAATGGTGAGCGGAATCGTTGCCACTCGCGCCTGTATCTTCGTTTCTCCGCGACAATATTTGCAATTTCTTTATTGGAAAAAAGTTTCGTTTTTTAAATTTAGTATGACGAGTCGAATTTTCTGCTGCTGTTGTTAAAATGGAATTAAAAACAGTTAAGGCGTCGTCAATATGGCCATTGGATTCAATTTTATAATTTGTATGAATATGCGAACTTATGTATTTTTTATAAGTATTTTAACCAGTTAGTCCCGAGGCTCGTTAAGCTAAGGGGGCGTTCAATTTCTTTTGGCTACTGGTGTAAAAGGAATACAAAAAGGGAATAATCTGAGGACAGGTCAGTTGACACTTTTGCTGAAATAAGTTATTTTGCAATGCCCATAGTAAAACCGAAATCTAAGAGGTCAGGAATTTTTTGGAGATCTGTTGGCCAGTAAGTATGTTAGGCTGCCCAGGAGATACAAAGTCCAGAGAATTGGTTTTTATTTACGATTGCCTTGTATAACTATTGGTCCTCAGGATTGCACGTTCTAGAGCCCCAAAATGTATGCTTTGCATTATAGTCTCCTGCTGCTTGGAACTTATCACCTAATGTCTCAAAGAAATCTAAGAACATTATTTCAATCATGCTGAAGCGGGGTGGGCAATAAATCGCCGATAAAACGAGATTTTTTGCTCTCATTATTACACAAAGTTTTGTTGCTTGAATAAAAGCATAACTATAACAATTTAATGGAAATGCTGGTGGTTAGTTTGGTAGAAGATATTACCAGGGATTGAAAAGACATTTTTATTTCCATATCAAAATTCGGGCTTTTTGTCAATAATTTAATTTTTTATTAGAATTATTGACAAAAAGCCCGAATTTTGATATGGGAATAAAATTGAATCTTGTCGCCATACAAATATTGACATCCGAAACATTTCGAAACTACGTGTTTCAGATCGAAACAAGTAGCGAAACAAGTACGAATTCCTATCAATCCCTAAGTTACGATTGAAATGTGCTAATCTATAGATGACCACATTTACTGCGCGCGCCCACAGATTTTGGCCAATGTGTTGTTATTTCAAAGAGAACATTGTTTAGAACTGCGTTTGGTGTTTTGATTCGGTTCAGACCTGAATAAAACTTGCAGTCTGCGTTGTTTTCTGATATTATATCAAGAAATTCGGTTTTGCAATGACAACAGTTTTTGATTGTGAAAGCCACTGAAATTCTTTATTAAAATTGATTTCTTAACAGGTTGGCTGATAAGCCCCCGGTCTGACACATAGATGGCGTCGCTACTATTAAATGCATATTATTTTTATATAGTGGCAACCTTCAAATGATTCGTGTCAAAATTTGACGTCTGTAAGTCAGTTAGTTTGTGAGATAGGGCGTCTTTTGTGAAGCAAATTTTGTTATTGTGAAAAAAATGGAAAAAAAGGAATTTCGTGTTTTGATAAAATACTGTTTACTGAAGGGAAAAAATACAGTGGAAGCAAAAAACTTGGCTTGATAATGAGTTTCCGGACTCTGCCCCAGGAAAATAACAATAATTGATTGGTATGCAAAATTCAAGCGTGGTGAAATGAGCACGGAGGACGGTGAACGCAGTGGACGCCCGAAAGAGGTGGTTACCGACGAAAACATCAAAAAAAATTCACAAAATGATTTTGAATGACCGTAAAATGAAGTTGATCGAGATAGCAGAGGCCTTAAAGATATCAAAGGAACGTGTTGGTCATATCATTCATCAATATTTGGATATGAAAAAGCCCTGTGCAAAATGGGTGCCGCGCGAGCTCACATTTGGCCAAAAACAACAACGTGTTGATGATTCTGAGCGGTGTTTGCAGCTGTTAACTCGCAATACACCCGAGTTTTTGCGTCGATATGTGACAATGGATGAAACATGGCTCTATCACTACACTCCTGAGTCCAATCGACCTGTCGGCTGAGTGGACAGCGATCGGTTAACCGTCTCCGAAGCGTGGAAAGAATCAAAAGTCCGCTGGCAAAGTAATGGCCTCTGTTTTTTGGGATGGGCATGGAATAATTTTTATCGATTATCTTGAGAAGGGAAAAACCATCAACAGTGACTATTATATGTCGTTATTGGAGCGTTTGAAGGTCGAAATCGCGGCAAAACGGCCCCATATGAAGAAGAAAAAAGTGTTGTTCCACCAAGACAACGCACCGTGCCACAAGGCATTGAGAACGATGGAAAAATTCATGAATTAGGCTTCGAATTGCTTCCCCACCCCACCGTATTCTCCAGATCTGGCCCCCAGCGAATTTTTCTTGTTCTCAGACCTCAAAAGGATGCTCGCAGGGAAAAAGTTTGGCTGCAATGAAGAGGTGATCGCCGAAACTGAGGCCTATTTTGAGGCAAAAACCGAAGGAGTACTACCAAAATGGTATCAAAAAATTGGAAGGTCGTTATAATCGTTGTATCGCTCTTGAAGGGAACTATGTTGAATAATAAAAACGAATTTTCACAAAAAAATTTGTTTTTCTTTGTTAGACCGGGGACTTATCAGCCAACCTGTTATATACTAATAATTTTTTTATCAATATAAAATTTGTTTAAACTAAAAGTGCCAGATCACAGAAATTTGGAAATTAAATAAATGGAAAATTGACAGAATTAAATTAAAAGAAAGCATTCAAACAACTTTATCAGTTCCAGCAAATTTAAGTGAATGTCAATATCCCAACGTCGTGACCATGACTCACTGCTGCATCGGCATATTTTGTTCAGTAGGTTGGTTTTGTTTTCGTCGCCACTGGGCAGCGAGTTTGTTTTTGTCTTCATAACATATTATACTTCCCCCGTTGAGGATGTCTTTGATGTTTCTAAATGTGAACACTGAAATCAGTTTCGTTTTGCTGTTGACGAGGCCGTGGAGAAAATTTTGTTTTTTTTTGCACTTGAGATATATCAAGACAACTAGAGCTGCAAATAGTGCAGTGTAACCAACTGCGATGTGGTGATAATTCTGAATTTCCATTTTATTTGGTAGTTGAAGTAATTCTTCTGTTTCTAATGAAGACTGCAACAAACTAAGATTAGCAATTTGTGGCGTGTACTTATTTGGAATTGCCTTCATTACTATTGGTTTCAATTGTTCAATACGCGATACTTCAGTTAAATTTCCTAGGCTGGTATAGGATGCCATGAAATTGTGCTTGACGATACATTCTGGTTGAAGAGTAAAGCGGGAATTCCAATTACGCGTGAGCTGCGGGAAAATCGTGCGTGTGCGTGCGCCTTCATACATTTGAAATTTCAAATTTCATATTTTCTGCGTATTCGGAGTCAAGTATTCCAAAATGTGAGTTCGCAACGTTGCCAACCACATTATACGCTCCTCGTCGGATCTCCGCCTGGCTAGAAGTACACTTTCCATTTTTAATTCATCTTCAAGGTGTTCGAAATGTTATATGAGCGTATCGCAAGCGTTTTTTAGTGTCATTTTATCACATATATGCCTTAACGCCATTGTTCCATTGGAGAGCATTGAAAGCTCATTCCAAAACGCTTCCAAGTCATAGTAAATTAGGAGTTTGCATTCTGTAGCCGAAATCGTCGTAATCCCAATGTTTTCAAAGTGAACGCCTAATTTTGATCCAAATACCTTATTTTCAATCTGTGCTCCCAGAATCATTGGAAGTACCAATAATGATACGATGAGTGTTAATAAATTCGAACTCACAGACGTGCGTAGGTACCTCCGTTGACATTTTGTCTGAATTGACGGTCGGTGATGACTCTTCCTCTGGAAACAGTGGTGCAAGTCGATGTATTGCTCTCTTGTATACTCCTGTGTTTGTTGTTACATCCACAACTTTTCATGCTTTTCATGCACTTTCCTAAAGTCGATCATTTCCAAAGTGCTCTTCTTCGTCTCTTTATCGTTCTATTTCTTCAGCTGGTTGTTGTTGTCGCGCTGACCCAGTTCTTCTTCCTCGTTCATGCAATGTTGAGTAATTATTGCCACACATTCTTCTGGGTCAACTTGATTTTTGTTGTTGCTATTTGCTGTGGCTTATTTCCTCTATCGTCAGCGTAATTTCGGTCTTAAGCTGCGACCTGTTTTTGTTGTTATTGTTCTTGGCATAGGTCAGCTTATGCAGCTACTTCTGCTGACTTGCTGACTCATTCCCTTACGTTTTGTTGCTGGCTCGCCCGAACCAAAGACACTAGAGAATAAGAAGATGTGCCACCGGCCTAGTAGCGAGTGTTTGAGTTGAAACGAACAGTGGATTTAAATCTAAATCCACATTCGGATGGAGGGATAGCTACGAAGCAACTCGCGAGCTGCTTTATTTAATTCAGTTGCTCTCTGACAGCCGAGCGCATCGCATGTGTCGGTTTGGTCGGCGTGCCGACTTTATGTATGTATGTATGTAATTATGTATTTATGTAAAATTGCCGATTAGCTTTTGATTTTTTGTTCAGTGCCTATGCGATGAGAGATTTTGCGTTTCTTTAGTTTTTCATGCTTTTGAGTGCATGTGCACTTTTTCGTTGTGCAATTTGAAGGCATAATTATATATATATATTTTGTTTTTAATTATGTTTTATATGAAAATTTTAGTATTTTTGTTCTTCTTTTTTGTTTTTATATTTTTTTTGTATTTTTGAAAATTTTATATATTTTTTTTAGTATGTTTTATATGAAAATTTTATTTTTTTTTTGTTCTTTTTTGTTTTTATATTTTTTTTGTATTTTTGAAAATTTTATATATTTTTTTTTAGTATGTTTTATATGAAAATTTTATTTTTTTTTTGTTCTTCTTTTTTGTTTTTATATTTTTTTTGTATTTTTGAAAATTTTATATATTTTTTTTTTAGTATGTTTTATATGAAAATTTTATTTTTTTTTTTGTTCTTCTTTTTTGATTTTATATTTTTTTTGTATTTTTGAAAATTTTATATATTTTTTTTAGTATGTTTTATATGAAAATTTTATTTTTTTTTTGTTTCTTTTTTGTTTTTATATTTTTTTTGTATTTTTGAAAATTTTATATATTTTTTTTTAGTATGTTTTATATGAAAATTTTATTTTTTTTTTTGTTCTTTTTTGTTTTTATATTTTTTTTTGTATTTTTGAAAATTTTTTACATTTTTTTTAAGTATGTTTGTTTAATTCTTATATATACTCCCATGAAAAAAGATTTCTTAGGTCATATGTGACTCAAGTTTTTGATTTTGTCACAAGAACGTTTTTTAATATTTTGCGATATCCACGTACAATGTTTTTTTAAAAGTATTCTTGTAAGTTTATCTAAGATATTACGCCTGTGATGGAAACAGGGGTTTTTTGAATCAAACCAATCCTTAAAGCGGCTACCATCTGTTACGCTAACACTTTGTTCAATAATTGTGTTTTTGATATTGCGAATATGTTTGTTTTCCTTAAAAATTTTTTCAAAAACTTTTATATGCAATTTGCAAATTTCAAAGAACTTCTCAGAAGGGGCTGTAAGTTTTCCAAAATCCGACCCTATTTGATAGTTTTTTTTTTGGATAAATATTTCAGATGGGAATGATACTTCATCAGTGTTGTTAAGCAACTCCAACTTGCATTTTTCGCAGGTCAATCCCCGAGCTAAGTATCCGGCAAAGTACCGTGAAGATGTTAGTTCAATAGGAACAACATCAGAGCCAAATTGGTCAAAATCTTCATTGAAATAGTCCTGATTTGATTCAATGATATCATATTGCGACATTGACAGCAGGGAAAAAATTTTGGAGTCTTCCTCAGGTGTTTTTAAGTCATATATTAACGAATCAAATTTAATAGGCAGCATTTCATCATCATCTTTTATGCAGTTAGAGTGTGATGAAAACTGAATAAGCTTAACAGAAATCAGTTTTACCGATTATTATATTAAATTCGTAGACCGATGGATTGCGACTATTGCCCCCTTTTGCACGAACACCCGCAAACAGGTTCTCAAGAGGATCTTGATTGTATCGACTAGTTAAAACACAGTCTTTATCTGGGTGATCATGCAAAATGTCCTTGGACACAGCAAGAATGCCATTTGTTGTCTGTTTCAATCCATCAAGGCAATATATTAAGCCACCTAAGTATTTAACGTTTGCAAAATATTCTTGAAGCTCCAAAATCTTTTTCCAAACCGCATTTTCAGGTTTTAGACCACGTCTGAGAGGATTTCGGTCAAATAAGGCCTTTCCATTGAGGCAGTCGAAATATTGATCAACTTTTCTTATAAAACCTGCAGTTGACAATGCGATGTTAGTGCTATTTCTTTTAAAATTGTTGTTTTCAGAAGCAGTTTCAATAGCTGCAGCAACACTTCGACTTAAAGCTTGAACCGCAAAACTTACACGCATTTGCTGAAATCTGTTTGGTCGAACATGCGCTTCTGTAAGTTTAGTCATCTTAGTAACGTTACCCTGCTCTAGATCATACATTTCTCTTATAACGTCGAAATGAGCTGTTCCATCAGGAGTGTCGAATTGGCCAGAAAGAAAACGGTTTCTTATTGATTTGAACAAATGGGGAGCATCGTACAGTAAATATATTTTTTCCTCATTGTGTAAAAAAAAGGGTTTATCGGCGGAGGCACCCAATAGCCTGTAACATTTTCTATTATTTGAGCCCTGGTCGCAAGAAACACTCCTGACTTTAAATCTCAAACGCTTCGCAAGATCAATGTTATTTTTTAACAAGATCTATTAATATTTCAGCACTAACGCAAGTTTCGGGTACGTAATAATTTAAAACAAACTTCCATCTTGTAAATATTCCTCTCAGCATAAAAACTATTATGTGGCTCCCCATTTTTGAAGTTCTTTTGAAGCCGTAGTCTTCCACACCATCGATGGAGTCAGTCGCTGCATTGTATGTTAAATTTTTCTTAATGGCCACCTCATCAAAAGCCATATTGCACTCTCTTTCAAAAGGCTGCATTTTAGACGACACATTATCTATTGCTTCGTAGAGGCATTTATTATCTCCAGGCTGTAGGTTTTTAATGTCATTCCATCTTCGTAAAGAAGTTGGGCTTGGAAAATTTAACCCCATAATATTACGCAAGAACAAATAAGTCGAAACCGATCTGTAAAAAATTGTTTGCGAAAACAATTTTTCCTCCATATTCCATTTTGCGCCCTTTCCTCTGGTTCCTTTTAAAAGCATTTTAACAAATATTTTTTCGTTTTGATTTATATCAAGTTTCTCGACTAAGGATGAGTCTATCTCCTTATTTTCAAATTTTATAGCTTGCCTGATATTAATCCTTTTAAGTTTAAGATTTTCATTTTTTAATTTTCCTAATTTCCGCTGCTTCTGTTTAAGCTTTCTACGAAGCATTATATTTTTTTTTTTGTAGCACAGAAAGGGTCCGAATGTTTTTGTCGCATTGCTCCCATCGAGAAGGTGGTGACGTTGATCTTTTTCGTTTACGAGATGGGGATTTGAGCAAGGACAAATCAACATCGCTTTCCTGGCCTTCTTGACAACTGTCCGCATTCTCGCCTTCACGGCAATACTGTGGGATTGTTCCAAATTTTAAATTTCGTTTGCCAATATTTTCGGGGTTAAAATGTCTTTCACAAAGGTATAAATTGGCCGAATTTTCTACAAATTCTTCAGTAAATTGACATTTTGCAACCCAGCTGTAAAAAAGTGGTGAGCCTACAGCGGGAAATTTAAACACCCTCAAACCTGGAATTTCCCTTTTAGATTTTCGACAATGGGAAAGACTGCATTTATTCCCAGCAACTACCTTTTTATTCATTTTATTAAAACTTCAATATGTGTCTTATATATGTGTAAGTATGTATTTTCGAATCGCAGATTCTTCAATTTTTATTTTCCAATATTTCCGTGCGCATAGGTTCACATTCATTAAGCAAATGAGGCTTGCTAGAAATACCGCTCTCGAAGAAAACTCACACAAATAAGAAATTTTCGAGTTTTCGAGCGTTCACTGCAAAAATAATTCTATCAGGCAAGCGCTCTTCGCCACGCTCTCGTATTTGCGTTGAAATACGAACATAACACGAAACGGCATTCGGCACTCACTGCCACTGCGGTCGCTCTCACATCAAGCGTGCAAGCTACAATTTGAAATATTTTTGAATTGGAAGTTTCTATGAAGTGGTACATCTTCTTATTCTCTAGTGTCTTTGCCCGAACCGATCGCTCGACTGGTGACCGTTGGCTTTGATTGTTTACGTTAGCATTTTCTCTTTGTACTTTCTTATTCTGGGCGCTAATTAGGGATGCCAATCCCGGGATCCCGGGATCCCGGGATTTTGCCCTTTTTTGCATCCCGAAAATCCCGAGATCACGGATGTAAGTCCCGGGATACATTTCTTTTCTTCCACATTGAGTGGATGTACACTTGTCTAAAAATTACCCACACCAAAAATTGGAAATTTGCCCGTACACTAGTCCAATTGGTTTTTCACACGTACATTTTTTGGTTTTTTGGCAAAAATTAGACAAGCTACCCCTCACGTCTTTGCGTCTCTCTGTCGCCGAAAGTTGGGCAATTGCCTAAGTGTATATTCAGCCATTCAAACCATAAACTTAAAAAAATCCCTTTGTAATGAGTGAAATTTGATCTAAAGAAGAACACTTATGCAACACTTATTTATGCAAGATAAACAGCTGACTCTATATTCAGTTAGGCTTGCACCGCGCTGTCGAAATTTAAAGAAAGTCCATATTTATGCGACCATGAGCATTTCCAGTAGTACATCATGTAAGTTGCATGTGTAACAATTCAAAAAATGTTTTTTTAAAACTAATATTGATATGTTCTCAGCATTCATTCCACACCCAACTAAATCCGAAGACGCTAGTTCCGTATGGTACTATTTCCTAACCTCAGAAACAAAAAAACGGCAGTGCGAAATGCAAAAAATGTAGTAAAATTATTTTAACGAAAGGTGGTTCCACAAAAGGACTTCACGTTCACTTGAAGGCGCATTCTATAGTGTTGTTTGGCAATAACAAGGAAATTGGTAAGACCGAAGCAATGCTTGAATGCGAAATTCTCCTGAAGCAACCGAAGTTGACGAAGTTTTTTGAAAGCAGCGAAGAAACCCATCTTTAAGCAGTTTTGGCTCGCATGACCGCTGTGGACGGTTTTCCCTTTTCTTCGTTTGTTAAATCGATGGATTTAAGAAAAATGATGATGTCAAGCGGCTTTGATGTTCCGAAATCAAAGGAAACCATCAAGAACTTGGTTCTCAAATATTTTGGCGAAATTTGTTGTAAAACTGTGACTGATCTTCAAAAAATTAAAGTTCAACAAGAAAAATTTAGCTTGGTGTTTGATGAGTGGACATCTACATCAAATAAGCACTTTCTTAACATAAAACATATTTTCAAAAACAGACCACTGGAATTTGGGTTTAATGAGCTATAAAACTTCAATGACCGCGGAAGTGTGCATCGACATGTTAGTGGAACGCTTGAGGGAATTTCAACTTGATTTGTCAACGGATATTGTTGCTATTACAACCGACGGTGCAAGTGCCATGGTGAAGGTGAGGAGGCTTATAGAACCTCATCAGCAATTGTGCTTTGCCCATGGGATACAGTTGGCATTTATTGACGTCCTATATAAAATAGATCTGCAGACTCCAAAACAAAGTAAGTTCCTGCCACGCTTTTTCACGGATTTTTTGTAAATTTTCATTCACCATCAGGAGATGACTTTTCAGAAAGTAGCGAAAGTGAGCCTGAAGATATGGCGATGGTTTAGTGAATTATGCAAGCAATGGCCCTGTTTTATTAACAGAAAAATATGATTTTGGTGCAACCATAAATAAGGTCAGAATAATTGTTCGAATTTTTAGGAAGTCCCCAACAAAAAAAGACATTTTGCAACAATATGTTAAAGCTGAGCAAAAACAAGAACTTAAGCTTATATTAGACTGCAAGACAAGATGGAGCAGTTTGCTTGATATGCTCCAGCGCTTTGTTTTGTTAGAAAAATGTCTTAAAAAAGCTGCAGTCGATCTTAAGGTCACTTTTTTAGGTGACCATGAATTACAGATCATTAAAGAGGTAGTCCTTGTTCTCTACCCAATCAAAGCATCAGTTGAAACAATATGCGCTCGAGATATGGATCTCTATAAGTGCGATATGACATTAAACTTAATGTTTTTAGAAATAAAAAAGCATAAATCTACCTTGTCCAACCATTTATATCGCAAGCTAATGGAAAGGATTAAACAGCGCCGAAAAATTTTGTCTGATATTTTCACCTTTTTAAACAATCCAAATTTTATTTACGAAAATAAATTTGAGTTTTGCAAAACAGCATGTTTGTCGCGAATAAAAAATGGAATAGAAACATTGCTTTATAAATCCAAAAATAGCCGTCAGAGCGCTAGTGATATTAATGACAATATCGATACAATTGACGAAGTCGTTGAAGAAGTTAACTTTAAAGGAAAACTAAATTTAGTTTTGAGTAACAAAATATCTAGTCCCAAAAATAGAAAAGCCTATAATCTTTCCGATGTATTGTCGAAAGAAATAGATATATTCGTAAATGGATGTGATAGGGGCTACTTTTTGCAAAAAGCCTTTAATTACCTCTCAACGATTCAGCCAACAAGTGTTGAGGCAGAAAGGTGTTTTTAATCTGCAGGATTTATATGTAATAAATTTCGATCAAGATTAGAGGATCAGACTCTGAATGCCTTAGTGTCCCTTAAATCTCATTTCAAGAAAAAATAGCTATTACAGGAAAATTGGCTAGTAGTTTATTTTAAGACATGATCTCCAAAAGTGATTTAAAGGCATTTGTTATATTATATATAATTGATAATAAAAAAATTAGAATCATATATAGTTTTGAGTTTACAATTTGTTATCAGTTCACGATTTTTTTGTTTTTTTGTTTTTATTGAATAAATGTTATTTTGTTTTTTTACTTAAATATACAAATGTGACATAACTCAAAAAAAAAATTCTTGCGTATTTTCCATGGTTGACTCCAATTCCGTGCGGTCGAATGAGTCGAAGAACTGTTTTTGCTGTTGTGACACACAACAGTATGAGAAGGTTCGCATTGAAATTTTTGGTGGTTTGTATGAGAAGGTTCGCATTGAGCCTCATTGAAGAGGTGAGGGGGTGGGAAACTGTGCATTAGGAGAGCATATATAGTTCAATTAGTTCAATGTGTAAACATTGGGCTAGAGCTGGAGTTGACTTATTGCTACTGAAGTCATTGAGATGAAGATAAGGCATAAATTTTTTAGCCAGAACAAGTTGAAGCTTGCCTCATTGAATGTTTATTGAAAAATTTTTCAAGTTCAAGTTCAGTTCAAGCAGGGGGATATTAAAAATTTTTGGAAAAGAAAAACAAACAGTTGCATCCCGTTTATTTCTTAAGAAAAATTTATGGATAAGAATTGTACAACATGAGCAAAATTGTGAAGTGAAGTGTGCATAAAATCAGATTTTCTCCTTTGACGTTGCCATTCTTTAAAGTGAAATCAAACAGTTAAGTTTAAATTTAGTACAGTAATTGGAGAAAAGTTCTAAAAAAAAAAAAATAATAACCTTACGATCCGAGTAATCAAGACCAAATAGCCAGTTCTTTTTTTTTTCTTTCTTCAAATTAAAAACGAAAAAATCGATCGTGAGCGACGGTTTCGAAAGAAGTGTCGTCTTTAAGTGTAAAAAACCCCGTGAATTAGTCCAATCCGTATCGTGATCCTCGTATTGATAGTGACTAACGTCCATCATCAAAGTTTACACTCAAAGGCGATCGCAGACAATTCCGCCGTCAAACCCCCCCAGGTATGTGACCCTTTGCATCCTTTTCTGAAGTGTGCACGTAGCATTTAATATTTTTATTTAATGTAATATATTTTATATTTATATTTATTCCATTCATTCCGACTGGGAACATAGGGTTGAATTTAATATCATATTTTGCTTTTTTGTTTCTAGAATATAAAAATTAACAATCAAAATGAATAAGGAGTGCGAAATTTGTTTAAAGGAGTTTTCTTCGGAAACGGGTATGAAACGCCATAAAAGGGCAATGCATTTAAAGAATAATTTTTGATGCAAATATTGCGTTGTTATTTTAAAGAATCATTTTACTCTCAAACGACATTATGAGACAACTCATAGTATGGAATTTCCAAACCAAGACCAAAACGATTCTGACATTCTGTGCGAATATTGCGGTATTCGATTTAAAAACCGTTTTGCTATAAAAAGTTATTATGAGACACTTCGTGGTACGGAACTTCAAATCCAAGATCAAAACATGTCTGATGAAAACCTTGTCAGGAAGAAATGTGAAGCATGTGAAGTAGATGTTATTATAACAGATTGGTCTTATCATCTGCGAACCAATCAACATAAAACGAATAGCATGGTTGACTTAAGTGAAAACCTCAAGAGGATAAATCATGCTTTTAACGAAAAAATGGAAACTCTAGCTTATGTGAATAAGGATGAAAGTATACTCATTCCAGAACAGTTCTTTGCAGCACAAAAACAGAAGTTCTGGACGCATTGAGCAACCTAATTCTAAAGCATACATCCATAAAATCTAACATAGAACTATTTTGCGAATATTTGCTAATCAAGCAAAATGAGGAAGAAACAAAAATAATGGTAAAATCTTTCTCAACTAAAATGACTATATTAACGGAGCCATCAGATATAAATGAGGACTTTTCCAAGAAATGCAAAGATATTTTGGGAAAAATGAATGTTTTTCAAGAAAGGGATAGTGGATGGTCTCTTTTTCGAATTGTTCACTTGGAAGTGAACATTAACCAATATAGACCCATGAGAGGATCTAGACATATAGTGCTTTCATTATGGATTCAGAAAAAACATGCTTGTATAAATGTTAAAAATAAAGATGAGAACTGCTTCAAATGGGCAGTGATATCGTCCTTTCAAACAGGTCAACATCTGGAAAAATGCTCAAATTATAAGCTAAATATAGAATTGGATCAACTTACTACCCCAGATGGAACTTTGCTTAATTTCTCCAACTTATCATTTCCATTGACATTGGATCAAATTAAAATTTTTGAGGAGAATAATCCAGAAATAAGCATCAATGTTTTTGGATTAAATGAGGAGAGTAAAGCGATTGTTGGACCGTATTATTTTACTGGAGGAGAACAACAGAAGCATATAAATCTATTGTTTTTCGAGAAGGAAAACAATCAAACGCATTATATATGGATTAAAAATATTTCAAGGTTGGTAACCCAGAATATTAATTTTTATTAATTTAATTTTTTATATTTTTATTATTTTTTTATATTTTATTCTTGTAGATTAATCAGCTCTCAACTTTCTGCAAATCACAGAATGAAACATCTCTGTCATGGCTGTCTTCAATACACCTTATCCAAGGAACGATTGGAAGCTCATAAATTGGTATGTAATCATGTCGTATCAAAGCTGCCAGACGAGGACAATAAAATTTTAAAGTTTCGTGCTCACAAAAAGCAACTAGATGTGACTTTTGTTATTTACGCCGATTTTGAGTGCATTTTAGAAAATATAAATATTAAAGATTCGAAGAAAGTTGTAAGCATTAAGCATCATAAGCCAATGGCATTCACTTATTGTGTTAAATCTAAATTTGATGAAAGTTTGAATAAGTTCAGGATCTATACGGGAGAGGATTGTGTTGAAGTGTTTATAAAGAAATTAGTAAATGACTGTAAATTACTTTATAGCAACTATTTAAGTGTTTGTAAACCAATGGATTCTCTTACAAAAAAACAAATGAAAAACTTAGCGGAGAGTTCAATATGTCATATCTGTAATGAAGATCTTATTAATGATCGAGTTGCAGATCACTGTCATTTTACTGGAGATTTTCGTGGAGCAGCTCATTCAGAATGTAATTTAAAATATCAGATATCGAAATTTATTCCAGTTTTCTTTCATAATTTTTCCGCCTTCGACTGTCATTTGTTTGTAAAAGAACTCACTTCCATTCCCGGAGACATAAGATTTTCCACTCAATAAAGAGCTTTAAATTTCACTATCGAAATACATTCCAATGGGGGATAATCTCAAGAATGAATGCATGGAAATTCGTTTTGTAGATTCCTATAGACTCATGACAGCAAGCTTAGAAAGCTTAGCTCAAAACTTGCGATCTGAAGATTTTCACGAACTCAGATCAATGCATCCCAACACTGAACAGTTTTCCTTACTTAAAAGAAAGGGTGTCTTTTCCTATGAATATTTAGATTCAATTGAACGTCTTAAAGAAAATCAACTACCTCCCCGTGAGAAATTTTTCAATACAATAAATAATAGTGAGTGTTCTATTGAGGACTATAGTCATGCTGTAAATGTGTGGAATACATTTAATTGTCAGTCATTGAAAGACTACATGATTCTCTATTTAAAAACAGATGTATTTCTCCTAACCGATATCTTAGAAAATTTTCGAAAAATATGGAAAAGTATCTATGATTGGGATCCTTGTCAATACATAACTATTCCGGGCTTATCTTGGGATGCGATGTTGAAATCAACAAAAATATAACTCGAACTATTTACAGATATAAGTATGTATGATTTCGTTAAAAAAAGAATCAGAGGTGGTATTGTCCACTGTTCAAAACGACATTCTAAAGCCAACAACAAATATATGCCTGATTTTGATTCCACCAAACCATCTGAATATATTGTATACTTAGATACGAACAACTTGTACGGTTGGGCAATGTCTCAGTACCAACCTACTGGAGAATTTGAATGGGTAGAAGACATTGAAAGTTTTAATATATTTGAAATAGATTCAGAAGCTTCATATGGGTATATTTTAGAAGTAGATTTAGATTATCCCCAAGGAATTCATGATTATCATAATGATTTTCCTTTTTGTGCGGAAAATAAAAAAGTTAGTGGTTCAAGGACATCGAAACTAATACCAGACTTAACAGATAAACGAAATTATATCATTCACTATAGAGTGCTACAACAATGTATTAAGAGTGGAATGAAACTAATAAAAGTTCATAGAGTTTTAAAGTTTAAACAGTCACCTTGGTTAAAGAGCTACATTGACTTAAATACTCATCATAGAACGCTTTCTAAGAGTGATTTTGAGAAAAAATTTTTTAAATTACTCAACAATTCAGTTTACGGTAAAACTATGGAAAATGTAGATAAAAGGAAAAACATAAAAATTGTGAGTGAATGGGAAAGTAGACGACGACATTTAGGTGCTCGTGCTCTTATAGCACATCCAACATTTCGCAGCGTTAAACATTTCAGCGACTCTATGATAGTAATTCAATTAGATCGGAATCATGTTACATATGATAAACCGTTATATTTAGGTTTTATAATACTCGAGTTATCGAAATTTCTAATGTATGATTTCCGTTACGGCTATATGAAACCCAAATATAATGAAAACCTTTAACTAAATTATATGGATACGGATTCTTTTATATACACAATAAAGACGGAGGACTTTTATTCAGATATATCCAACGATTTTGATTTGCGTTTTGATACGTCCGAATATCCCAACAAAAATCCATATAATTTACCTTTAAAAAATAAAAAAATATTAGGAATCATGAAAGACGAAGCTAATGGAAAAATATTTAGAGAATTTGTGGGTCTACGTCCCAAAATGAATTCCTTAGATATAACAGATATGAAAGAAATAAAAAAGTCGAAAGGTGTTAAAAGATGCGTAGTCAATAAATAGAGTATTAATGATTATAAATTATGTTTATTAGAAGATAAATATTATGTTCGCGATATGTATTTTTTTTAATCAAAATTTCATAAAATTTATACACAATTATTTACGAAATGAGTTTTAAGTAACAATCATGATAAAAGATTTGTTAAAGAGGATAAAAAAATACTTATGCTTGGAGACACTATAAGATTGCTGTAAATGATGACGAACTCATGAGTATTGTTAAGGATATTGAATTAATGGAATATGTGTAATGGTTTATAATTATCAGATATTATCAAATTATAAATATAAAAAAAACTTTTTATGTATTTAAAATTGATATTTTATTTAATTGTTGCATGATTGTGAATACAAAACCTTTAAACACAAATGACCACAGTTATATGAATTGTATTGCTGATGTTGTTTATAGTTGCATCTTAAATTATTTCCACCAAGATATTTGACAACTTCTTTCGGTGGTGGAAGGTTACCAAAACTATCAAAATATTCCTTAACAGTATTATTTTTAAAATATGCTACCCAATGAGTACCATATCCATCTGATTATCCCAGATTAATTATTCCACATTCAATCTTATGAGGACGTCTTGGTAAAGTATTTCTTAGGTCGACCTCGGTTAGGGCTCTTTTGGGCAGAGTGCTAATTAGTTTTTTGAATAAGGATGAAGATAGAAACCATATCCATTTCTATAGGGTTTTAAATAAAGCCCATTTCCAATGGCAACAGGTTCCTTGGGCTTTTTATCCTTTGCAGATATTATATTTTTTATCATATTTGCAATCGACATGCCTCCCGATACTATTCCTCCAAGTTTTGCAATACCCGATAAAATTGCTATTAATGGTAAAAATCCACCCACTTTTGGTACAGGGATTATGCGAGGTAGAACTCTACGATTTTTCCTCTTAAGAGTAGATGATAAAGATTTCTCAGCAATTTGAATATCATCATTCATATCAATTGGTTTTGATTTTCTATAAAACGTTTGTAGCATTTTTTATTGCAGTAGTGAAAATTTTAGTACAGAATTTCTTCTTTTTATTCTTCACAGTCTTTAGTTTTTGATTATTGGTTTTTCGAAGACTACCCATCAATCTTCAGTTTGGCTTTTATTGCGTTTGTAACAAACCAAGCGTTTGCCTATTCTGCGACACTCGAATCTGGAGCTTTTAATCTCTCCCAAGCTCTCTCAACTAAAATCTTATCGGCAATGCGGCGATTAGATAAGTCTTTGAATTTAGAGTAGGCAATATCGTGTTCTCTACATGCAGAATCCAAAAGATTTATACCCTTGTTTCCTTTTGCTAAACGTTTTTCGAGTTTAGTTCCCGGTCCACAAAACCGATAGCCTGGTAAATGAAGTTCAATTGACAGTTTTTTAATAAGGTTATTTATTAATCCTTGTCCAACGGCTTTACGTTTACGACTAAATAGTCTTTTGCTGCTAACTAGCATTTATAAATTTTTGTTTGTATAGCACACAAATCAACGGTCAAAATCGGTCTAAACAAAAAAGTATAAAAGGAGTCGCTTTTATATCATTGTTGTTAGTTAAAAGATTAAAATGCGTTTCATAAGAAAAAAACTGAATATTTCGGTGAAAAATTTAGACCTAAAAACGCTTTTAAATGATAAACTGTCACAAATACGTCATAGTTCATTGCTACCAAACACAATACGTGCACTAATTTTCGGACCATCAAATTGTGGAAAAACCAACATTATGTTGAGTCTTATTGAAAGTCCCAATGGTTTTAGATTTAAAAATGTATACTTGTATTCAAAGTCATTGCATCAACCGAAATATCGATATCTTCAACAACTTATAAAACCAATAAAAGGAATGGGCATTTACACCTCAGATAATGAAGAAGTTCTAGCTCCAGAAAATATTTTGAAAATTTTTGAAAATTTTGAATTAAAAATTAAACCCAAGTGATAACGTATAATTTTTATGAGTACTCGGTACTCGTTAGATTGGTACTCGGTTCAAATATTGCATTACTAGAAGCGAAATTATGCTTTCATTTGCGTGAAGCAAAACTATCATTGGAGATTGAAATGCGTCACTCAAAACATTTTCGTGACGTCGCGCACTCTCGCATCGGGCTCTCGCAATGTTGGATTTTGGGCTAAGCAAACTACATCATTAAGAATTTCTAATACAATGCCTGTGAATTTCTTTACATGCCGACACGGCCATCCTGACAATGACACGTCCTCGTGTAACCAATTTTCATACGGAATATTTTATTTTCAGATTACATTTTATTTTACGCATTGATCAAAACCTTTCTTTTATACTTGTGCTTACAATATGGTAAACGCATCCAGTTGCTCTTTTCAAAAACTTCCGCCTCTTTCTCACATCGGGTGGGTAGTTTGAATCTCGAAGCTTACTTTCTTTTCAACCGAAATGATATTACAGTTTAGTCTGATTACAACAGTTTACATTCGTTTATTAACAATAATTATTTACATCTAAGATATGGTGAACAACGAGACGGCCTTCCTTACAACCACACGTCGTTGAGTATTATAAAATTTAACGTCATTACTATAGGTCATGCTGGAATGTTTTTTTTTGGGGACAGATACTTCCCTGCAAACTATCTCGCCTTGGTCCTTAGTCACAGGCGTACACCTTTACATCTCAGTCTTTTAAACGTCTCTTTCAACGTCTTCTCTTTCTATGACGTCTCTTTCAACGCCGTCTCTTACAACGTCGTCTCTTTTTATGAGGTCTCTTTCAACGTCGTGTCTTTCATTGCCTTCCATCGAGTCGTTTATACTTTCTCCTACGACAATGCCTAACTCCTCAGGAACCAGTGCCCCGGGAAGTTTTCGCAAGTACTTATGGGAATATTTGTATGATCTTTTGTTACCAAACGACTTTAGTAAGTATCTTTCTCCATCCAACACTTCCGCCACCAAAAACGGCCCTCAAACTTGTTGTCTAATTTTATTTGGTGTCTTTCTTCATTTTTTAGTAAAACAAAATCAACAACTTTATGTTTCACTATTTTGTCCTTGTTTTTGTCAAATCTTTCTTTCTCATAACAAGCCTTTTTTGTGCATATTTTTAATTGCTTGAGCTTTTAGGTTTCCAACGTCGACTATGTGTTCGTCAGAGTCAATTGGTAATAAACCAAACGGCGTATTAATAACTCTAACAGACTCGACTTAGTTACTCGGTTGGTCGTGGAATGCAGCACCAATTGAATCTCGTTTATGGCGTCAACAAATTCTTTAAAGTGTTCATGACTCTCTCTACCTGTCCGTTTGCGCGACTTGCCCCAGTAGCATTCAGGTGTAAGTTGACCTTTTGTGAACTACAAAAATCCCGAAATCCTCTGCTAGCGAAACATCTACCCTGGTCGGCAATAAGACGCGAAGGTACCCCGAATAAAGATATCAATGACTTTAAAGACTTCATGCAGTTTTCCGTATCGATGTTTACGGTGTGTTACAAATAAACGTATTTCGTAAATGCGTCCATTTGCACTATTATATACTCCTTAAGATCGTTTTTACCACTTAATTTTCCAGTAATGTCTATGTGGGCAGTATGAAATGGTATATCGATTTTGGGTATCGGATGGAGCTCTGCCTGAATTTTTACCGTCGGTGACTTGGATAACTTACATGTAATAAATTTTTCAACAATTTTCGAACATATTTGGATATATTCTCAAACCAGTAGTGATTGTAAGCTTTATCTAACATTTTCTTTTACCCCAAATGCATGACGGATTCGTGAACGTGATTAATAACGGACCACCAGAGAGATCTAGGAACGACCGGTAAACACTTCGTTCTACCATTCCTCTGTATTTTCCTATATACTGTCCATGCGCGAATTTCATAAGTGTGTGATTAACACGCTTCTCCAGGACTCTCATGACCGTTCGACTATTCAAAGGTAACACATTTCTGGATAAGAAATCTACATGAGCCATACGCTTAACCTCCCTGTACTCGACAAGAAAGTCGAAGGATTGCAAATATGCCCACCAAATATGGAACCTTGGTTTTAAGTCAATTTTGGTGCGAGAAGCTTTAAAGGAGTTGCAATCCGTGAACCCTACGAACTGACGCCCTTGCAGGTAGTGCCGGAAATGCTTAATTGAGTTGGCAACAGCTAATGCCTCTAATTAATATGAATGGTATCTGGATTCGACCGGGGAAGTCCTCTTACTATAATACTTAATAACGTGTGGCTTATTGTTGATTTTATGCAAAAGACTAGCACAGTAGCCATCAGCGTTAGCATCTGTATGTAGTTCGATTGGATGTGCAGGGTCAAAAATAGTTAGAACTGGTTTGTGTTTTAATATAGAGATTATTTTTTTCCGTATCTGTTCGTGATCGGGCTTCCAACTGAAGTTAATCTTATAAGAGATAAGTAAGTACAGTGGTTTCATTACTTGTGAAAATTTCGCTATTAACTGACGGAAATAGGAGGCTAAACCAACAAATTGCCGCACTTGATGAACAGATTAAGGTGGAAGCAATGCAGTTAATGCTTGAATTTTTCGAGGGTTTGGTCGAACCTCCCCTGCCTCGATTTCGAATCCGAGGTATTCGACTTTAGATTTTAAAATCGAGCACTTGGTAATATTAAATGAAAACCCCGATTTTGTCAAAATATCTACAACAATTTTTAGTCGTTCGAGCGCTTGCTCTTTTGTTGAAGCAACAATCATGATGTCGTCCATATAAACTACGATGTAAGAATCAGCAAAGTCCCCCAAGGCTTTAATCACTGCCCGTTGGAAAACGGCCGGGGCATTTTTTAGCCCAAAGGGCATCGTCAGAAATTCGTACTGTTGTTGCGAGTCACAGACGCACAACCATGCAATATATCCCAATCTTCACCACCAAAAGTGCAACAACAAGAACCAGCGCAAAGACCTGTGCGATTGCGAAATTAGCCATAGCAGCAATCCTCCAAATGAAATGGATGAAATATGAGACCCAGAAGACAGCACCGGTTGTGTAATCACTCCAAGGCCACGATCGCAATGCTCTGTGAATGAAACCTGAGAGTTAGAACGGCGGGAATGAATAAACGGAGCGACAACAATGATAGACACGAGCAGCTAAGTGACAAGTATAAGGGACACGATCCGGCAAGGCAACATTTCAACTGTCTAAGCTATGCTGAAGAGCTCGATCACAGGCACCAACAACAACACACTAACAACGGGATAGCTTTGGCGAGCTTTCGGCGAGCTAGGGACAAGACGGGAGGCACGAGCTGACGCGTCATAAGTTTTGCGCAAGGTTCAACGCCGCTAAACACCGACCTACGACAACATCAACAACAACAACAATATGAAGATAGCAGCAATGAAGGTAGACCTGCAGGAGAATCTTATGCAAGAGATTTTTGAAAGAATCAACAGCGATATCCAATATTGCCCGATCAGCAATATTGGCCTATAAAAAGAGAGCTTCGAATACAGAAAGCTCGGACTGGTTTTCGGAAGTCTCTGCTTTTGACGTGCGTACATACGAGCCACGGCGTTAAAAGTATAATTAAGGACATAGGGAAATTGTAAAGTAGTGTTAGCAGCTTAACAGTGAATATAAATCTCGTCTTAGACATAAGGATCATTAAATAAAAGAAAAGATAAAATATAAACTTCACTCTTTTATTTAAAGAGGTTTATAGGAACGTTTATACGCTCGACTTTGTCTGAGCGCTCGTTTCCTATAAATTGGTGTTGGAATAAAGGAACGTTCATACGCTCGACTGTGTCTGAGCGCTAGCTTCCTATACCCCAACACTGTCCTTCCGGAGTGACGAACGCAGTAAATTCAATAGAGTTGGTGTGAATAGGGATTTGGTGAAATCCACTGGCCATGTCCAAACATGAAAAATAATGGGCCCCTCGTAACCTAGCAATTTGATCAGATATGAAAGGTAATGGGTATTTATCGGAAATTGTATTTCTGTTTAGTTCCCGATAGTCGACACATAGTCGATCAGAACCGTTCTTCTTTTTAACTAGTAATATATGACCTGAAAATGGGGAACAGCTAGGACGAACAATTTTAGATTCGACCAACTCCTTTGTTCTATTCCTTACAACTACTTTTTCCTCTACGCTAAGTCGATAGAGTCGTCTTTGCACGGTTTAAGTCGGATCAACCAAACGTATCTCTAGTTGCCCCGTAGTTACACGTGTTTGCGGGATTCCTGTAATAAAAAATGCCGAGTACTTTTCTTACAATGACATTTACTGACGTTTGTCGTTATCGATTAGATCCGTATCAATGATAAGTGAGTCACTAGAGCACGTATTTGAAGTTTTCTCTTTAAAAATATCGAACTTGTTGGCTTTTATAGTCACACCGAAACCCTGGCCTAGAATTTCACGACCCACCATAACATTATGCTTTAAAAAACTATCTATGACTACATCAAACAAAATTTCGAGAGTATATCCACTTATTTCTACAACTGATAAAATTTGAAAATAACTAAATACAGAGGCATTGCCGATACCTCTTAAGACCACAACGTTGTTACTCCTCCTTCCCGAAAACTTCTTTGAGGTGGTTTCATTAACAAGGGAACATTCAGCACCAGAATAAAAGCAAAAATCAAACGACTCACCGCATTGGGTCAGTATTCCCTTAGGCTCAACTACCTCACAAACATCCACTCTCTTCACATTGGTATAAGAACTGTTGCCACTCCAGGACTGACTACTGCTTTTGTAACACTTCGACGCAATGTGTCCTGCGTCTCCGCACCTATAGCAGGATACGGGCCAGCGACTTCCTTCAGTGGGTATATTACTAGAGAGCTGACTGCTTCGTAGAGATGGTTTTACTTTATTGCTCCTTAACAGACAATCGGCAATCCCGTGGCCGACCTTTCCGCAAAAATCACAAGTGGCATTCGTTACATGACTTCTTTTTATTTCTGGTGGGTTCAGCTCAGTGAACTCTTTCCTTTTGCCAAAAGTAAATGCCCTGAGTTCTTGTTGCAGTTCATTACGTAATTTGATATTCGCTTTTAAAAGCAAACGCTGCAAACCACTTTCGAAACGGGCTGTGTGTGCAAGGACCACTGACACGGTTATTTCCTCGACGGTCATAGCTTTCCACCTGGTCATAAGTCACGTTACCAGACAACTTGCGTAGAGTGAAAGACAGTCGCCATTTGGACGACTGTTGAAAATATTCATCACTGTGGCCGCTGGTGTCTCAACGCCTTCAAACCTCTGTATAAACAAATCCTTAAATTGTTCCCAAGTAATGCCCGCGAAGTTTATCTGCGACAGCCATTGGGACGCGTGTTCTTCTAACGCTTTACTGAGCGCCAGGATTAAAGCACTGCCCTCCAATGGGTTACCCACAATGATGATTCCAACCGTTGAGCACCAAGAAACAGCGTCGGAACCAAAACCGTCAGGATCAAACTTGGGTAGCGATTATATTTCACCATAAGCAGCTGGCCTGGCAGGATTGGACTGTAAGGATTTAACGAGCTCCAGGAATTGCCTATTGTGCGAATCCAGAACATTTCTCAGCTGCTCGTTAGGATCTATTTGAGGCACAGTATATCCCACTTCTGATATCGGAGAAGGACCGTTCCTAAATGGTGTTGCCGTTGAAGGATAGAGTGTTGATCCTGTTGCCACCGAAGGATATAGTGTTGATCCTGTTGCCACCGAAGGATCTTGTGTTGATCTTATTGCCACCGAAGGATCTAGTGTTGATCCTGTTGCCACCGAAGGCTCTTTGTTTGGGTATTGCCCGTTGTTAGAGCGTAGCGTGGATCTAGAACGCAGCGTGGTTTTCTTCATTAATATCGCTTTTCTTTCGGTTTTCCGAAACACACTCGACAACGCCCCCTTTCTGTTGTCTCGCTCGAACCTAGTAACTTCACGACCCGCCTACTCAAATAATATTTTATACTAAGCTATTCCGAAAGAATATAAATCAGGCTAACAAACTAGATCATTAAGAATTTCTAATACAATGCCTGTGATTTTCTTTACATGCCGACATATATATAAAACAAAATGGTCCAGCAGGTGGCGTGGGAAACAAAACTAATAAAAACTTCTCGGCGATGGTTTTGTTTTATTTTATGAAGAACACCACACTTCTGTTCTTTACGGTTAAAATTAAGAGAGCAACTTGTTCTAATTTCTGTTTCATTTTAATGATTTAAGGTGTCACGATTATCTTTAAAAGCGTATGATTTTTCAACCATTTTTGTCTTGTAGACACGTCATAAATTGTTTTGTATTCTGAACGAAATTAAAAATTTTTATATGCAAACAAAAGGGGTTTTCACAAAGGCGTCGGAAAATAGCTTAAAAAGTTGTGCAATATATAAAAAAAGTTTTAAAAATTTTAGTGACAGTTTACCGATTTTCCTACTCTCCAACGTTTTGAACACGCCTCTGTGAATACTCCTAATGTAAACAAAAGTAAGCTAATTTGGACATATCTGAGTTTTTTGTTGTTGTTGTAGTACTGGTTCTACCTTATTAAATACGCCTTCTACCAAACTGTTCGGAGGGTTGACTTTTATAAACTTTACAGAAATATGTGAATAAGTAATAAGCAAGAAGACATGGGTTCTCCCAGAAAGCATTATAAAACCTCTGACCGAAATATTGTTTCACTGTCGGAAATAACCGCTTTAGAAAGAATAAAAATACTTTTTACTTACCGTCCATTTTCGGATGCAAACGCTTTGGTGAATTAGTTTCTAGTTCCATGTCGCTGTTTAAACTGTACGAGTGCTCCGATTCGATGGGTAATGTGCCATTGAACAAAACATCGGATATCAGTTTGTCGTTCAAAATAACTGCTGGTTTTTTTACTTCACACTCGAGAAACCAGTTGTGCAAATCCATTTCAGTGGATGACTTTAAGGAGTTAGTCTGAAAGTGGAAGAGACGAACAGCGATAACACAGAATTTTATATATGTATATATCAGTGGCGGATCCAGGATTTAGGGAAGGAGGGGGTCCAAGAAACTCTACCACAATTTTTTTTTGCTAGCGGCAGCAAATTTTTTTATTATTTAAATAAATTAGTATATTATTAATAAATAATATATTATTATTATTGACTAATTTTTAGTAAAAGTTTTAATTAATGCCACGCCTACTAGAAATAACTTTAAAGAGGATGTTTATGGGTATAGATCAGATTTTGCATTAGAAAATCCTGCCTGAAAATATACCTTATAAACTTCCATAAAGTTGAATGCCATTGATTCTCTTTGCAAATTAATATAAACGAGATTTATAAAAAAAAATTTTAGTATATTTTCAGGCAGGCTTTTTTAATGAAAAATCTGAGCTTTTGAATTCGCTGTTTTTTGCTTAGCACGAGCAGCGTTGCCGTTTTGCTTATTTCTAAGCAAAAGTGCTAACTTTTTATGTAAATGTGAACTTGTGAACTTTTTTTTCCAATTTGCTCTCTTTTTTTAAGTCTTGGCTTTTAGAACATTTGTATAGTAAATTACTAAAATCTGCCTTCTTTGCACTGAGTGAATTTATCGGGAAACGTTTCCCTGAAACGTATCATATGTATCGTTGATCTTTTTACACATATCGCAGCAAACTTTTCAGTTTCGATTTCGTATTTTCTCAAAAACTTGAACTATACAAAATACTTTAAAAACAAAATCTACTTTCTTTTGGGTTTCGTTTTTGTTTTGTTCTTTGAAATGAAGCGAACGAAACATTTCGAAACGTTTCGTTTCGTTTACTTTCATACCCTGATAGTAATGCTTTAATTATATCTTCGCATATTTTTTTTAATTAACTGAATTTATAAAAAAAAATTTTTTAACTTTTCTTTCATTTTGTTAACTTTTTTGAGCGTATGTGTTAACAAATTTTTTTCTTTTGTGGCAACACTGAGCACGAGCCAATTTTTCGCCCAAAAAGTTCCCGCCAATAGTTTCATTATTGTATCAAATTTTGTGGTTGAGTGAAGTCGTTTACGGAAAAAATTAGAAAAAGCCAAAAAATGAAAAGAAATTTATTCTCTTATTTTAATCGTGTTGACCAGCGCCCCAACCAAAAAGAAGAGACAAGAAAACTTGGTAAGTTTTAAAACGCAATTAAAATACCAAGGTAGTTGTGCAGAAAAGCGGCAGTTTTTTTGAACGTTATTATTTCGCTTTATTCTGGTACTCCAGCTGTTTAAACAGATTTTTACATATTTTCATAACTTATCAATTTATTGAAAATAGGCTGGAGATTCGGAGTCTCACTTCGAAGAAACTAAACTACCAAAAGGCATTTCTGTTGAGTCCATCCGCAACTCCCATAATGCAGCAGTTCCTGATAGCCTACAGACTTCAAAAAGTCCATCAGCCCAGAACGATATTGTTCTTTTACCCAAGAATGATATAAGCTTTGTTCTTTGTAATCCTAAGAGGTCAACGAATCCAAGCGATATAATAAAAATAATAGATGATTCGTGGGTTCCATCAGCTAAGTTTACATTCCCTAAATCGAAAACAGGTGTAAAAAATTTGTCATTCCAAATCAAGTGGTTGGAAGAGTTTTGGTGGTTAGCATATTCCGCTAAAGAGGATGGTGGATATTGTAAGTATTGCGTAGCTTTTGGTGTACAAACCGGTGGAAAAGGAGACGTTAATTTAGGAAAGCTTGTCACTAACCCATTTAACGCTTGGAAACATGCAAAAAGAAACGTTCCGAAATCACGAGAAGCTCGATTACCATAAAAAATCCTTTTTATGTATTGAAAACTTACGGCAAGGAATCGCTCTCCGTGGTCATAGGGACGACGGACCTCTGTATGAAGGTGAGCTTAGAGACTGCAACGAAACTGACCGAGAATTTTCGAATGAAGGAAATTTCCGTGCCATTCTACGGTACCGAGCTAACGGTGACGAAATATTGAAGCAAAGTATTTTGTTGGCGCCAAAAAATGCAACATATTTCAGCAAAACTGTCCAGAACGAAATAATACAAATTTGTCACGGACTAATAAGAAAAAAAATTGTTGGTAAAGTTAAATGCAGCAAGAGGGTTTTCAGTTTTAGCGGATAAATCGACTGATATTGCTAGCATAGAGCAGTTTTCCATTTGCGTACGATACTTGGATGCGAAATCCAATATCTGTGAAGATTTTCTTGGATTTATTCCTGTGAATGACGTTTCTGGAAAGGGCCTGGGAAATTCCATTAGAAATTATTTATTTGATATCGGCGTGAATTGCTCATTCATGTATGGTCAAGGCTACGATTGAGCTCCAGCAATGAGTGGCGAAATAAATGGAGTACAAGCATATCTAAGGTCATACTTTCCTCTGGCGATATACGTTCACTGTGCTGCACATTGCTTTAATTTGGCCATAAATGCAGCTTGCGAAGTATCGGGGATAAAAAACGCTATAGGAACTATCGGATCAATTCAAGCATTTTTCCATTGGCCCAAGAGACAAAGCATTTTGAAGAAAGAAATCGACGAAAAAGCAAAAAAAAAAATCAGCGAAAGGGAGAAAAATTGAAGTCTGTCTGCGCTACGAGATGGGCTCAGTCTCATGAAGCTGTTTCAACTTACATCGAACTTCAGCCCGCTGTTGTTGAGGCGCTTGAAGAAATCAAAACGTGGAACGATCGAGATACTTCTGAAAAAGCTTCTGAACTTTTGGCTACAATTTCAACAACCGAATTTCAAATTTGCTGCCATATAATGGAATCGATCAATTCTGTCGTTTTGCCTCTGAGTCGGGAGTTACAGTCAAAAAATCAAGACTTAGGGGAAGCAACAAAATTATCAGAAGACGCTTTGAATGATTTCAAGAAAAAGCGGGAAAACGCGGATTCATGTTTCCATGCAATTTATGTACACGTCGCAAAAATCTGTTCTCAATATGAGATTGAAATGAAAATGCCACGTCGTTGCAGTCAACAAAAATATCGTTGCAATATCGAATCGCAATCAGTGGAAAATTATTACAAAATTGCGTTCTATATTCCATTCATCGATAATTATATTTCTCATCTCCAAAGTCGGTTCGAGCAACATAAGACAATTTTTCAAAGTTTTGGCCAATTATTCCTAAAACACGAATTCGATGAAAAAAAATGTGCAGACCTCTTCAAATTTTATGAAGATATTTTGGATTGTTCCGAAAGAAATTTCATTTCAGAAATTAAAATGTGGAGACAACGAATCAGGAATCAGAACATTCACAATGCGCTCGGTGCTTTATCGGTTAGTACCTACCTTTTAATCCATACTATTACTTGCAAGGCGGCTCGTCTCTCTAATCAGGTGGAATGCTGAACCGAAACAAATTTACAAAATTTATTTGGAAATTTCATAAAAATTTTGTTTATTTTTTACCGTTTACTTGCCTAGTCTATTAAAAATGAAATGAATTTTTCTTGCTTTGTTTTGCGTGAAAAGACCAACAATTTTCTTATTGATTTCTAAAATAAATTCAATTTTTCCGTATTTCCGTATTCCGTATTTTTCGTGTATGTTATCATTGAATATTGAGGATATAAATTATTCTGATGCATATTTTTCAGGCAATCAATGAAAATGCGTTTCAAAACGTTAATACTATTTTACGAGTTTTGGCCGTATTACCCGTGACAACAGCAACCCCTGAACGGTCATTTTCGACGTTAAGACGACTAAAGTCTTACTTAAGAAGCACAATGGGGCAAGAGCGTTTGAATGGTCTTGCATCGCTGAATATTCATGCAGGAATCGCACTCAGCGAAGAAGAAATTCTGCATGAATTCTTCAAAAAGCCTCGAAAATTTAAAAAAATTTTTGAAAGTGTCTCGCTTCAGGAGGATTATTTTAAAATTTCAATAAAAATTTAATTTATGCTTTAAAACAACTTCTGATTTTCTAATTGATTTAACATTAATTCGAAATTTTTGACTGCAAAATAAGGTAAGTAATTTTGGGTTCAAAATTTCCTATGGGGGGGTCCGGACCCGATATTCCCCCCGTGGATCCGCTTCTTGATAGCGTCTTGGTCCCTTGCAGCCGAGTCAAGCATTTCTCAAGTGATTTCCTGGATTCCTGGCATCTTGTCTCGAATAACACGACTAAAAGTTAACTCGGTCGGGGCTGATCCCGTCTTGCCATGCGGGGTTGTATTATACATCATCGTGAAATCCTGCTACTATTTTTTGAAGTCCCTGTTATTTGCATGTGCTATCTTCAGCCGTTTTACAAGTGATCTTTTCAGGTTCTCGATTTCGCTGTTTGCCTGTGGCAAGTATGGTGGTGTAGTTATCAAAAGCATATTGTTATTCTTCCAAAAGATCTTGAATTCCTCTCTGACGAATTGTCTGCTATTTGTAAACCGAAACGTCTTGGATATACCTAAACGACTAAATATTTCCTGCAATTCATTTATAATATCACCCGACGTAATCTTCTTTATAAATTTTACTTTCTCATAAAGGGAGTAATATTCCATTATTGCAAGGATATATTTGTTGTTTGGAAGATGGTCTAATAAGTCCGCGCCGATACATTGCCAAGGACCTTTTGAAATTTCGTGCCTTTCCATAGGAGCTGGGTTATTCATTTGAGAAACTATCAAGCAATTCCAACAGTTTTTTTTACACATCAAGTGAATTTTTATATCCATTCCAGAAATGCATCGATGCCAAAGTTGAACTTCACTGATCCAGAAGTTAGGACTATCATTGTGCAAGATAGAAGAGTATTGTGTAAATAATTGAACACAAGACTCTACATCGAGTGCTTTCATTTTATTTGGGAACAAGCAATCGCAATTTGATAGAACATTGCAATGATTGAGGAACCTATCATGAAGATGAGCGATGAAAATATCAAGGTAACAGGTTGGCTGATAGGTCCCCGGTCTAACAAAGAAAAACACATTTTTTTGTCAAAATTCGTTTTTATTATTCAACATAGTTCCCTTCAAGAGCGATACAACGATTATAACGACCTTCCAATTTTTTGATACCATTTTGGTAGTACTCCTTCGGTTTTGCCTCAAAATAGGCCTCAGTTTCGGCGATCACCTCTTCATTGCAGCCAAATTTTTTCCTTGCGACCATCCTTTTGAGGTCTGAGAAAAAGAAAAAGTCGCTGGGGGCCAGATCTGGAGAATACGGTGGGTGGGGAAGCAATTCGAAGCCTAATTCATGAATTTTTGCCATCGTTCTCAATGACTTGTGGCACGGTGCGTTGTCTTGGTGGAACAACACTTTTTTCTTCTTCATATGGGGCCGTTTTGCCGCAATTTCGACCTTGAAACGCTCCAATAACGACATATAATAGTCACTGTTGATGGTTTTTCCCTTCTCAAGATAATCGATAAAAATTATTCCATGCCCATCCCAAAAAACAGAGGCCATTACTTTGCCAGCGGACTTTTGAGTCTTTCCACGCTTCGGAGACGGTTCACCGATCGCTGTCCACTCAGCCGACTGTCGATTGGACTCAGGAGTGTAGTGATAGAGCCATGTTTCATCCATTGTCACATATCGACGCAAAAACTCGGGTGTATTGCGAGTTAACAGCTGCAAACACCGCTCAGAATCATCAACACGTTGTTGTTTTTGGTCAAATGTGAGCTCGCGCGGCACCCATTTTGCACAGAGCTTTTTCATATCCAAATATTGATGAATGATATGACCAACACGTTCCTTTGATATCTTTAAGGCCTCTGCTATCTCGAACAACTTCATTTTACGGTCATTCAAAAGCATTTTGTGAATTTTTTTGATCTTTTCGTCGGTAACCACCTCTTTCGGGCGTCCACTGCGTTCACCGTCCTCCGTGCTCATTTCACCACGCTTGAATTTTGCATACCAATCAATTATTGTTGATTTTCCTGGGGCAGAGTCCGGAAACTCATTATCAAGCCAAGTTTTTGCTTCCACTGTATTTTTTCCCTTCAGAAAACAGTATTTTATCAAAACACGAAATTCCTTTTTTTCCATTTTTTCACAATAACAAAAGTTGCTTCACAAAAGACGCTCTATCTCACAAACTAATTGACTTACAGACGTCAAATTTTGACACGAATCATTTGAAGGTTGCCACTATATAAAAATAATATGCATTTAATACTAGCGACGCCATCTATGTGTCAGACCGGGGACTTATCAGCCAACCTGTTTACTATTTATTTTTCTAGATCCGGCTCTATCTACAAATTGCAATTACTTATATTACATCCGAATTGTAGAACATTTTTTTTTTTTTGAGTGTATATGTACTATTTTTAGATTTTTGTTTTTTCCCTTATTTATTCTCAAATTTTCGATTTTCAAATAGCAATAACAACAACAACTGAGAGAGTTTCTCTCTTAAATTTTATCGGGAGTTATGAATAGCCATCAGCTTTCGTTATGAGGTCCAATGACTGAAATCCCAGATCCACTATCGCACGTTTCTCGTGGCCTGACCCTGCAACAAAGCAAAGCGAAATGAGCAAATAGGCAAACGTACCGCTTGTGCTCTTTGTCTTTGAAAAGTTTGCGGTTGCGTTTGTGTTCGAGTACGAAACGATTGGAAAGATTCCTTTTGTTTCGGTCTTTTCAGCAAACGATTGCGAATCGTTTCGTTTGTTTTCGAACTCTGCTCAAGAGTGTTTGCAAAATTTGAGCATGTAAGGCTTCGGTTACGATCCCCGCGGATCAGCGGTGATCAGCGGGGATGTGCTCTTGCTTTAAGCCTTTAACCCATTTTTTATCGCCTGTTCGATTTTTTGCACAAAATTAATGTATTTTTGTTGCTGTCGGTAGAAAATGGGTTAAAGAGACCAAAGTCTATAAATTCAATAGTTTTACTGGAGTCAGTCGGCCAACAAGTGGGATTTCCGGACAGACTGGCTTTAATGCCCTTATCTAGAGCTTCATAAAAGTCCCTTCCTACTTGCAAAATCAGTCTCGAACGACGAAGGTGTGCTTAGTATTAATGTGTCAAACTAATAGGAATTTCGGACCCAACGAATCAAAATATTGGGTGAAATATTGGGTTTTTAACAAAAATCTAAGGGCCAATAAACAGCAGGCATCACAAGCTTCATTTGGGCTATAAATATGTGATATTAGTGGCAAGGAAATGTTTTTTTTTAGAAATGTGCTCTAGTTCTGTATGTCGCATTGAACTTCTGATGAGAATACCAGGATCATCAGGGGTCTTACCGTGATATAAAAGGAGAGATGAAAATATATCCCACATTTGATCTGATTGTTTATCGATATTTTAGTTTCTCGGATCTCGAAATTCCCTCAGAGTATCAGCTTATGATGCATGTGGGGCAGTATTGTATATGTCAGTGGTTAAATGAGGAAAACTATCAAGTGAGAGAATATCTTCTACATTTGTTAGAGAGTTTCCCCGTTTATTTATATGATTTACTAATCTTCAGTCATTTTGGGCTGCCAAAAGTAAAATATTATGCGTTTGTAGTAGCCAACGGTGAATTAAATTGCGGCAATTGCAAAGTTCCGTATTTCTATAAACTCAAAAGCAACTAATACGGTTTGAAGGAAGAACTGGATAGTGCCTAAGGTTCGTTCCCAGCTAAGGAATCCAATACCGCAATCACGAGATCCCGCAATCGTGGGATCCCGCACTTTTTTTACGGTATAATTCATGCGGGATTATTTTCGCGGGATCCGCGGAATTTGCGGGATTGAAAAAACACCGCACTATAGCCAGAAGTAAAGATTATTTTTCTATACAATGAAAATTTTCTTCCAAATTATTCAAGTGCAGCTTTTCAGTTTCTCAATAAAATTTAAAAAGTTCCTTGAAATTGGAAAATGGCTCATACAAGTGGCATTGAACCGATTCAGTATTTTTCTCTGGTGTTTTCGGAAACAAATATAAAAGTAAGACGTACAGAGTTCAGTTGATTTCATGACGATATAACAATATTTGTGAAAATCTTCAGCAAAGATACACACAGAAGAATATGACCCCATAAAATCGATAAGGTCCCCTTATTGAGCGATTTTATAGAGAAATCTTCTTAAACTATATGAACGATGTGCTTTTTCCATAGAATGCATAGAGAAAATCTTATTGAAACATTTTAATAGATATCCTCATATATTTAATGTGAATATCTTATTATTTCTGTTGAAGAATATGAAAAACTTCTTGGTATAGTCAAATAATAAGGTGACCATATTAATCAAACTATGTGACATTCTTATAAAAATGACGTTTTGATGAGATTCCTTATTGGAAGAAAAGCGTTTTAAGAAGAGGCCTTTTTATACCTTTTCCGAAGGAAAGGGTATATTAAGTTTGGCTCGGAGTATGTAACATACCAAAGGAGTCGCGATAGATATAGACATATATATACATATATTCTTGATCAGGGTGACAAGAGGAGTCGATCTAGCCATGTCTGTCTGTCTGTCGGTCACAATTTAGTTTTTCGTAATTTACTCCTAAGCCATGAAAGATATCGTATTGAAATTCGGCATGGACATGAACCAGGTAAATGTCCGAAAAACTGCATACACATTTTTTTCGTAGTCCCTTCTTGGGTCGTGGGAAGTGGTTCAGAAGTTTCAAAAATCACGATTTTTAACGTTTTTCGTGGATAACTTTTTTACTATACATCCCAGCTTATTGAAATTTGGTGTGTGTATAGCTACTATGTAGACTTAAGCTTTCGCTGAAAAAAAACTGCGACATCGCTATAACTATGGTCATCATCTTACACATTAGAAAAAACACTCTCTCTTATTCTCGCATCTGTATACAAAAATGAATTTTGTTTGCTTCTTCTGATAATAATAATAAAGTCGTCACTTATGGTTAAAATTTGACCATGACCACCATTCGCGAAATTCGCAAAAATTTTATTTTCACTATTTTGAATTGAGTATTTAGCAGCTAGACAAAATGTCCTCTAACGGTTAAAATTTGATCAGACCACCATTCGCAAAAAATTTGTACTTAAATATAATTTCGAGTTTGTGAAGCTAAATCGAAGCACAGATAATGTGTAGCTAGAACAACGAAAACGGCAGGATTTTTTGTTAAGGTAATGTTTCAACATATTTTAGGCTGAGGAAAAGGTATGTGTGCAATCGGCTTAGCCGATGTAAACTTCTTTACTTGTTAATATTAAAAGCAAGACTTATTGATTTAAAAAGTATATGAATTCCGTATTCATTCCATATTTAAAAAAGACAAACCAGTTTTTTTGCACTTACATTGATATAATTAGATTTAGATTTAGATTTAGTATAATTAATCTAGCAAGCTCAAATCATATCTCGCGATGGCGTAGTTGAAGTGTGCTAGACCTGTTATCTGGAAGGTCCGAGTTCGAATCCGCAGCAGGCCAAAGAATTTGTGGAAAAATGGAGAATAAAACAGGCAAGTAAATTTTAAGGAAAAAATACGGGGAGCAGAAAGTAAGTTAGACGCGAACCAATAAAAACAAGTTGCTTTCGTCGGGCCTTCCAAAACGTCACGCACAAGCTCTTTCAAGAAATTCCTAAAGAATCGTTTTTTTTCTAAATTTTTTAAGCATAAAAAGATTGGTAAATCTTTTATTTGTCAGTTAACAAAAAAAAATGTAAATTATCTACTTTTCCCAAAAAAAAAAAAAAAAAAGAGGACACCCCTTTTTTAAATATAAGTTATCTTCATAACTTTTCTATCAATTTTTCGTTAAAATAAACAATAAGTTTTTCTCTATGGTTTCAATAAGACAATCTTCTTGGATTAAAACCATAGAGATATCTTCTTGTTTTTCTTACATTTTATGTGGTATCGTTTTCTCTATGTAATTTCTTTCGGCTAGTCAGGTTTTTTGGAAAGTAAACCATGAAAGCTCCAAAATATTTACAATAGGTCACGTCTTTTTATAATGGTTATGTATTAGACCGTTTCACATTTTCAATTTTTTCGAAATGTAAATGGGAACATTTTTTTTCTAAATCTATTAAAAAAAAAAAAATTTGGTATATAAAACTTTTATAGTTTCGAAGGTTTAGACCTCGCGCAAAATCGGTAAAGATTTTTGCCTAAAAAAAGCAGATTTTGAAAAATGAGGAAAAACATTGCATTACTAATTTTATAATAACTCTTGACTCGTTTGTCCGATTTAAGTATAGTCTAGCTTATTTTAAAGGCAATTAAATTTACCAGATTCCCTCATTGGGCATTAAAACATTTTGATAAAAATTTTAGTGCCTACAAGCTTTCAAAGTTCATTTATCATAAAATTTCGATAAAAAATTTAGCTACATTGAGTCATTTAAAAATTCTTTAAAAAAACTTGGATCAGTTTTTAGTTTATCTTTGAATGCAGATTAATGGACAATTTTATGAGGAAGGTTTTTATGTGCCACAAGCCTATTTAAAAAACTTATTTTAGCAAATATTTAGAAATTGAACTAAATTGAAAAAGTGGAAAAAATTTATTTATCACAACAATGCGATTTATTTAAAATTTGATACAATAGTTTTTTTATTAGTATTTGGATGTGTTTTATGAAACTCCTCAACAACTTGTAAAATTTCGTTCTGTTGCTCTTCGTCCTTTGTTAATGTGTTGTTTAATGTTTTTATAAGTCCAATAGCTCGTTCAGCGGGTTCGTTAACAACGCTTATGTTTTGAACAATTTCCCGCATTTTTTTGAAGCTCTCGTTAGTGGACCAGCTCGACGGATGCAATGCAAGGAAGCTGCTATCAATTCCAACAATATGGAAGAACTGCGAAGTATTTTCCTAAACAAGGTTTGCTATTTTAATATTGTCTTCGAAGTCAAGCGAAATGTTACGAATAACATTTTTTTGATCTCTTGATTTTTTTAATGTTGCTGACATTTCTATTAGCGTTTCTTCAGAATGCCTTTGGTTGAAAAAAGAAAAACCAAGTGCAATATCACTTAAGTACCACAAGTGTCGGAAAAGCTTTTCGAGTGCAGCATTTGGTAATACTTGGTTTATGCTGCGATATTTCTTAAGGTCTTCAATCAATAAAATGTCGTTTAGTGCGGCTTGTATTGCTTGCGTACACGTAAACCAGTTTTGAAGATAAATTTTGACCACAAAGATGTTAAATTGAATCAGTCCATTTAGCTCATCCCCTGTTATATATAAATTAATTATTTTTGTAAAAAAGAATTTCATAGAAACTATAGAAAATACCTTTTAATTAAAATTGGCTTCGCAATGCAAATATTTTTAAACTATATATTATTCGAGCCATAAAACGAGCGCGATGAACAGCACCAGGTAATCGAATTTTTATTTCTTTCCCATTAAAAGATCTTTCGTTTAAAAATATTAATGCAAGCTCCAAAACTTCATTATAATCCTTGCGAGCCCTGCCATTGAGAGAAAGTTGAGATTTTATAAAATTCAATAAATTCCACTTTTTCGTTTTCTTGAAAATATTGTCTAATCTCAGGTAGATTTATCCCGCTTTCAAGTTTAAATTGATCTATCTGGTTCCATTCCGATCTGAATCGGACAAACAGACCTATATCTGGTGATCGACTGTTCTCTTTCATTGAGGTTGAGTACACGGAGGATATTAAAATTTCAAGCATATGATGTCGACAGGCAAGAGTTAGAATTTTTCAATGGTACTTTTCCAGTAGTTTTTGACAGGTTCCCGATTTATTCCCAGTATTTACAGCTGTTGTATCAAATGAAATACCTTTGATGTGCTTCTCAATATTCCACTGCTTCAGCTGATTTTCTATTGCAGAGTATTGTTCAATGCTTGTGCCTCTTACCAGTTCTACTACACCCAAAACTTTTGTTGATTTTCCATTTGAAACTACAACTGCTAGCTTGTCACTCTTGCCATAAGCTGTGTGCCATTTGGGGAGAATCTTTCCGTCCCAATGTAAAATTAAAAAAGCATTCGACAGATCTTCACAGAAGGACTTTTTAATGTTCTCTGCTAATTGGCCTCGGACCTTTTTACGGTGGCGGTAAATTGTGGAGCGTGAAACATTAACTTTCGACGCATCTTTACGTAAGTAGTGTGCTGTGGCAAGAACCACACTTGTCGCTTTCGTGTTGCTTAGTCCTGCGTGGTCTATACTTGAAACAAGCTCGGAAGTTAAGGTTGACGTGTGTTTCTTTTTTTTAGGTTCGAAGTTTGAGTCCGTCTCCTCACGGTCTACACTTGCGTCTGTATCAGATCCAACTTCTACCCGAGCCGGAGATTTGTGTGGGTCCACCAATTTAGGTGATCTTGAGGTGCTTGCAAGGATTATGTCAAACTCGCATTCAACTTTTTTTTTAAATGAAATCCTTTTTCTTATTTCGGTTTCAATGTTGCGATTAACACTGCGTTTCAAGTTAAAATAATCTGCGTGAAGTGATTTAAGTTTTCTTACAACAAAGCTTTTCGACTGCACGAGAGCTTCTTTACGAAAAGTTTGCCATCTTTGAAGCACTTCATCAGCAACAATAAGAGCAGCTGAGCTCAAAGTTTTGCCATTTTTCGTTTGATACAAAAGTCTGGCAATAACGTCTCGTTCCTTCGGAATTCTTCGTAGATGTAGGTTATTTTGCCTATAATAGCTGTTGTAGATTTTCAACAATAATTTCTTTTTCAAACTACTATAATCCAAGATTCGCGATTCCCACTGTAGACATTGCTAATACATCGATAACTTATCAGTTTAATGTTACTATTATTTCCAACGAACTATTTTTAAACAAATAGTAACGATAGTTTTACACACTGGATGCTTCCTTTTATGCTGAGAAACAGAATGAGCGATTTCGCTGTGAAAAATGACGAAATTTTGAAAGCTAGGATGTTGCCGAAGTTGGCTGCTAGTGTCGAAAGTGAAATTTATCACAGGCGTATAATTTACGTCATATAAAAATGACACAAAAAACTTTTTAAGAATTTCATTGTATCAAATGTATCATCCCAAATAGACAGCTATGATATTCATACAATGATTTCAAGGGATGCATGAAAATTGTCGACAATTTGATAACAATTCTAGTCCTCAAAATATGTTTTCAAAACTACATCAAATTGACTTCATTGCACGATCTCATATCATGACATGAATAATGAATAATATGAGTATGAGGTCAATATGTAATCATATACTGAAATCATAATTTACTCTCAAGTTGAGCACATTTTGTCCCTCATAAGCAACACATACTTTCAGCATCGTTTGAGTCATGCATGATGTCAAGATGATGCGAATATGTTGTATTTTGTCTATTTGGGATGTTTAAAATATAGCTTCCTTGCATTGCATCCGTCGAGCTGTTCCACTAACGAGAGTTTCAAAAAAATGCGGGAAATTGTTCAAAACATAAGCGTTGTTAACGATCCCGCTGAACGAGCTATTGGACTTATAAAAACATTAAACAACACATTAACAAAGGACGAAGAGCAACAGAACGAAATTTTACAAGTTGTTGAGGAGTTTCATAAAACACATCCAAACACTAATAAAACAAGTAAAGAAGTTTACATCGGATAAGCCGATTGCACACATACCTTTTCCTCAGCCTGAAATATGTTAAAACTATTACCTTAATTCAAAAATTCCTGCTAAAACGTAATTTCGTTGTTCTAGCTTGGATATCTATTTATACCTTATCTGTCCACTTCGATTAAGCTATCTAAGACTGATCGAGATTATTATTTAGCACAGAATTTTCGCGGATGGTCAGCATGGCTCAAGTTTTAACCGTTAGAGGACATTTTTGTAAATAACTTTGCGAAAACCTAGCAATTCAAAATTAGTGAAATAAAATGTTTTGCGAATTTCGCGAATGAGTGGTCATGGTCAATATTTAACCTTTTAATAAGTGAACGAATTTCATTTGGCGGCAAAAAGTACACAATTTTGCCAGAAGAAGTTAAAAAAATAAAATCAATTTATGTATTCAGATAATGAGAATAAGAGAAAGAGTGTTTTTTTTCTTTTATGTGTCAGGATTAGATGACCATAGTTATAGCGATGTCGCAGTTTATTTTTTTCAGCGAAAGCTTAAGTCTACATAGAAGCTATACATACACCAAATTTCAATAAGCTGGGTATGTATAGTAAAAAAGTTATCCGACGAAAAACGTTGAAAAAGTCTTGATTTTTGAAGGACTTCTGAACCACTTCCCACGACCCAATTGAAGGGACTACGAAAAAAATTTGTATGCAGTTTTTCGGAACATTGTACCTGGTTCAAATGTCCTTATGAAACCAAATTTCAGATATGATATCTTTCAAAATGGCATTAGGATGTAATATTACTGAATTTTAAACTAAAGTGTCGACCAGACAGACAGACAGACAGACAGACAGACAGACAGACAGACAGACAGACAGACATGGCTAAATCGACTCCTCTTGTCACCCTGATCAAGAATATATATATATGTCTATATCTATCGCGACTCCTTTGGCATGTTACATACTCCGAGCCAAACTTAATATACCCTTTCCTTCGGAAAAGGTATAAAAACTATTGTATCAAATTTTAAATAAATCGCATTGTTGTGATAAATAAATTTTTTCCACTTTTTCAATTTAGTTCAATTTCTAAATATTTGCTAAAATAAATTTTTTTAATAGGCTTGTGGCACATCAATATCTTCCTCATAAAATTGTCCATTAATCTGCATTCAAAGATAAACTAAAAACTGATCCAAGTTTTTTTAAAGAATTTTTAAATGACTCAATGTAGCTAAATTTTTTATCGAAATTTTATGATAAATGAACTTTGAAAGCTTGTAGGCACTAAAATTTTTATCAAAATATTTTAATGCCCAATGAGGGAATCTGGTAAATTTAATTGCCTTTAAAATAAGTAATGCAATGTTTTTCCTCATTTTTCAAAATCTGCTTTTTTTAGGCAAAAAGCTTTACCGATTTTGCGCGAGGTCTAAAACTTCGAAACTATAAAAGCTTTATAGTTATATATATACAGCATACAATTTTAAAAAGTAAAATTTTTTTTATTAATTTTATTAATCCGCGGATCCCGCGGAATTAAGATGATCTATCCCACGTGATTGCGGGATTGAAATTTTGGTGCGAGATTGGATTCCCTTTTTCCAGCTATGCTCACCAACATACCCGTATAACAGTGCTTCTTTCTTCAAAAAATCGTTTTCCTGGAACCCCGATGTTGAAAAAATTTTTTGGCAAAAAATGGTGTCTTCATTTCTAACACGGGTACTTATTGAACCGCCCTCGTACAACTACAACTTTGTCATAGAAAGGAAAGAGAAATATTGAATAGTTTACGAGAAACATTAGGTCACCTCAAAATTGTTGCCTTGTGTTATTGAAAAATCCGCAATTTAAGGATTCTGATTACTGATTATTTCTTGATCATTTTTCTTATATTTACAATTTGTCAACTGTGTAAATTTAATAATCAAGAACTATGAAGTATGGATCGGATTATAATCAAAAAATTGAAAACTACAAAAATTTTTGTTACCGATCCCTGATGCACAATATATTTAAATCAATTAGGGGTTTATAGTCAAGCGAATGTGTCAGAACATACCTCTCTCTGCTAACCGATAAGTCATTGGGGTTGAAATATTTCTAAAAACAGGCCCCATAGCCACGCTAGTTAATACAAAGAATACTTGAGATTTTGAAGACCATAACAAATCCGCATATGTATGTTGCCTTTTGTACAATTACTTCATTAAAACCCCCCTTTTGCCACGCCCACTTAAAAAAATTTTTTAAACTACACCAAAGGCCCTATAATATGTTCAAATACCATATTACTATACCATACACTATCTCAAAAACTTCAAATATCAGACAAATTTTCACGATTTTGATAACAGACCCTGGTAGTAGAGGTACCTTTCAAATAGTCCAATCTGGTCCATTCTAAAACTTGTTCTTCCTGTAATCCCCGGAAATAAAACGAAAATCAAAGTATCCTGCTAGGTCAATCCCTTCCATCAGATACCTGTATACAGACAGACGGATAGGCAGGCGGACATGCAGACGGATAGGCGGACGGCTTAGTCGAATCTACTTGCGACGCTGATAATTTCTATACCGATTTTGTATGATCTATCTCGCCTAGTTCTTAGTGTTATACACATCTGCACAAACGCCATATGTCTTATCTCAACGCAGAGTTTGTCGGGTATAATTATTGTGATAAGAACTCTGTCTACACTGTAGACTCTACAGGAAAGCGCTCCAAATTCAATTATTTATCTTGATGCTAAGAAACAATTTAGCTGACTTGCCACCCCTCCTATTTAGTTTAATTTCTCTTTACTTACCAAATGTTCTGGATAACAAACTAATTTAAATAGTGTTAACAAATTTAACAGGAAAAGGCCTGTGCATTTTAAATTTCAACGTTCAAAATTAAAAAAAAATGTTTGCTTCATTTTTTGTTCATTCGGAACATTTGCCATTAGGTTATTTTTGAGTGATGTGCTGCAGTGATCACACCAAACCCTGTTTACCCAATAAACACAAAAACGATAACGAGTTCGAATCGAATTCGAATCGAATTCGTAGAGCGCGAATCGCATTAAACGAATTCGAATCGAATTCGATTCGAATTCGCGGAAGACAATTTTCGCGATATCGCGCTATTATCGTATTTTGCGTTCGATTCGAAGAGAAAATGCGATAAGAATTCGAATCGTTTGCAACGAGCTCACCTCGAGCTCGCTTTTTTGGCGTGGAATTTATAAGAGTCTTGCCGACTACGGCACCCTGAAAGGGATTTTGAAGTTTTGTTGATTTTTCGATAGGTGGCATCTAAAAACACTGAAGCGACGAATTTTAAGTTTTCTATTTTGAAAAGTCCTGGAGGGCTCCCTCAAAACTGGACCCAATGCAAAATGGCCCCAAACTGAAAATGAAAAAAGGCCCCAACATTTTTTACTAAATACAACATCACGAATTTTAGGGCGATTTTTTGGGTCATTTTGAATTTTTCAAAATTTATGTTACATTTGGGGCCTTTTTTCATTTTTTGATTTGGGGTAATTTTTTATAATGCAAAATTACCCCAATTTCGGGGCCTTTTTTCATTTTTCAAAGTGGGGCAATATTGCATTATGCAAAATTACCCCAAAATTGGGGTCTTTTTTCAGTTTTAATTTTTTAAATTCCATAACGGCCGTTTTATTTTCTAGTTTGGGGCCATTTTTCATTTCGATTAAAATACCTATTTTTGTTTTTGGGGCCTTTTTCATTTTATTTTGGGGCCAAATTTCATTTTTGTATTGGGATAATTTTTCATAATGCGAAATGACCCCAAATTTTGGGGCCTTTTTATACCCAGCGTAAGCGGGGTATATTAGTTTTGTGCAAATCTTGTAACAGGGAGAATTAAGCTCCGGAGATATAGACAAATATATAAAGAAATGATCAGGATCAAAAACTGAATCGATTTAGAGATGTCCGTCTGTCCGTCCGTCCGTCTGTCCGTCTGTCCGTCCGTCCGTGGTCGGATCTCCTCCGAAACGGCTGAAGCAATGAAGTCGAAATTTGGCACACATGTATATCGGAGTCCGAGTATGATCCTAAGTAAAAATGGGAGACATCCGCCCACTGCCTCGCCCACAAATGAATTTAATGTGCTTTGAGTAAAATGATTGTAACTTGCGAACCACTCAACACATTTCATTGATATTTGGTGTACTGGTAAACTACGAAAAGGGACATATCCTGAAAAAAATGGACGCCGTCCTGCTCGAGCCCCGCCCAAAAATAAGGGCTTATCTTAACTTGTGAAGTAAAAGGCGTAGAAGCTTCAAATTCGCCACATAGGTTAACCAAGGCAAATAAAAGGTGTAGGAACAAAAATTATGTAGCCCGCCCACTGCCACGCCCACAAATAGAGAAGCAAAACATATTGCGCTCATAATGTCGGGACGCTGGGTATTTCAAAGTCGGGCTTGACCGACTTTAGCTTTCTTACTTGTTTCATTTTCAGTTTGGGGCCATTTTGCATTGGGGCCATTTTTGAGGGAGCCCTCAAGGACTTTTCAAAATAGAAAACTAAAAAGTCGTCCTTACAGTGTTTTTAGATGCCACCTATCGAAAAATCAACAAAACTTCAAAATCCTTTTCAGGGTGCCGTAGTCGGCAAGACTCTTATAAATTCCACGATAAAAAAGCGAGCTCGAGGCGAGCTCGTTGCAAACGTTTCGAATTCTTATCGCATTTTCTCTTCCTCTCTTCTCTCTTCCAAAGCGTGGTTACCAGCATATTAGACCTTTTTTTTATTTTTTTTATACCGAAAATACACTTATAATAAGACTGTTATTTGAATTTTACATTAAATATAAAAATTAATTATTTTTAAAATACGAATCGCGTGCGATTCGTAAACGATAAAAAAATGCGATAAAAATATGAATCGCGTAAAAAGGTGACTCCCTCACGAATTTGAATTCGATTCGAGCTCGCCGCGAACACTGGCCGCGAAAAGTTTGCACGTCAAAACGAATTTGATTCGAATTCGATTCGAACTCGTTGTGCTTATTGGGTATACGCAACACTTTCGGCAAATAAAATTTTTAAGAATATCTTTCGGTGTTTTTGTTATCATGAACCTTTTATCATTTCACTAAGTTCAAAATGAAAACAAACAAGAAAGCTAAAGTCGGTCAGGCAAGACCTTGACATACCATACGTAAGGATTTCATGTAAGGAATTTACGCAAGGATGTAAAAGAAATTAATATTTGTGGGCGTGTCAGTGGGCAACACATATTAACTTTACCCGGAGACCATTCATTCTTCTTGGTCAACCTATGTTTCGAATTCGACTTTTCTTCTTCTTGTACTTCTACGAATTTTACTTTGGAAGTTACGAAAAATCTCTATTTTTGGGCGTGGCAGTGGGCGGACCACGTATATTTCTCCCAAAGAGCTCTGATATATCGTTGATTATCTTCGTTTCAAATTTAAGCTCTTCACCTTTTCATACGCAAGTGAGAATAAATCATAATTTCTGGCCACGTGTGAGGCCGTAACTATTATATAAGAAAACAACATTAGTTTTTCAAGAAAAACCTCTCTTTTGGTAATTTACCAGTTTACCATATATCAACAAAATGTGTTGAGTGGTTTGCAAGTTAGTTTTACTCAATAGCTATTAAATTAATATGTGGGCGTGGCGATGGGCGGATATATTCCAATTAAACTTGGGATAATTCTCGGGGCCCGATGCACCTACATTTTATATGCGGAGCTTAGTTCTATCTGTTACAAGATCCGCACAAAACTATATATTCTGCTTACGCTAGGTATAAAAAGGTGTTTTCTATTCAATCGAAAATTAACATGATGATTCTTTGATGATTGACAGATGAACTAAGTTAGAGTTTGATTATTTATCTATGTAGTACAAATAGGTTGAATATGAAATGAAATACCAAAAAGTATGCGACTACCACATGGTAAGAAGTTGCAGTTGTCCCCCACTCTCTGCCACTCAAAAAACAGAGACAGAACCAGAAATAACGGTAATGTGAAGAAATACATACATATATTCATATTATCTTACCAAGTTCTTGAGTGTACATGCAAAACAAAGAGCGTCAGAATCAAAATGTGAAAAACTACAGTGCCAAGCATTACATACAGATCTAAACAGTCACTGTAACATTATTAGACATATCAAGTTTGCATATGTTAGCTTAATACAAGTTACGTGAAAATTTTTTCATTCAACGATAAAGCATATACTGTGCGTGATTTCTTTCGCTTACCGGATCCAAATCTGTTTCCCATATGTCTTTCAAATCGCCGTCGAAGAAGGGCTCCATATCTTTAAACTCAGAGATACCTTTCCGTTTGTTGCTCTTCTTTTATCTTCTTGGTATATTGCAATTGTTTGAATGAGTAAAAAAGTTATAGGCAGTGAATATTCTCTGAATATGTCATAAAAGGTACACGTATTGATTTCTTATTCGTTTTTGTTTTTCTTATGGTTTCTCATACCTTAAGTCTTATATACGTTGTTGAAGTCAATGTCGCAGTGAGAGTTAACAATAACGCGGCTGTCTGTTTTCCTCTTTATTCGAACTGTTACAATTGGAAATTCTATATCACGTTTATTTTGTTCTTTCTGAAAACACCTTGAGAGACAGCCCGTATAGAAATACGAATTAAAAATTTTTTTGGACATAAATGCTACAAATATGGAAAAAAGTATCGAAACTATGACCCGACCCCATTAAAATAATAACTATACGAACAATTAAAATTATTGGAATTTAATTTTTTTTTTTTTTTTTTTTTGGAAGATTTAATTCAAAACTTGTATTTTTGTATTTGCAATGTGACTAGCAGCTAAGCCATTATTCGCTTTAACGTGTTTCGAGCGTATAAACAGGTAAAGTGAAATATACTTTCACACTGAGCAACGTGGAATTGCTTTCCCAGAATATATTAGAAATACTTAAAACCGATGAATGAAATGTTTTGAAAGACCCATTTTGATATGAGGGAATCTGCGAAAGTTGGAACCTCTTTTCGTTTGGGGTAAAGTCCCTTAAATCTCTTTTCAGCTATTGTGCTATATGGTTTACCTGTACAAATTATAATTTCCCAAAAGCTCATGTACAGGCACTGGAAATGCCACTAACTAAGCATGCAAAGCGGAAAATTATTTTAAAGTGACCGATAATTGAAGGTTATGAGAGGAAAGGGCACAATGCTGTTAACGGCGTTATTAGGTCAAGCTGCATGGAACGAAAACATTGGTTAAGAATTCGGAAAAAGACAAAAGAACAAATTCTGATAATGATTTTTTTTTTTAATATTATAGAAAACGAATTTATCATCTTAAACATTTAGCGAAACGTGCATTCACAAGTTCTTGATGTGCGCTATTTACTTGTATATTGCCGTGCAAGATCACCAAGATACACCACAGCGCTCTTTATTTCTTTTGATTTGAAAAGTTGTTTGCCAGATTACAAATGAAAAAAAAAAAAAAAAATGGACTTTCAAGAAAAAATTTCTTTTTAGATACTGAAAGCCAAGAAAAATTTGCTCTTGGGTGAGTTTGAACTCAGTCAACGGGTTTTGAACCTTACAATTCGTGATGGAATGTCTTTATTGTTGAGTTAACAAATCGAATAATTTTTTTTTATTTTTGGAGAGCTTTTTTGTATATTTTTGACACATTTTAAAACACACTAAGCTCCATCCAAATTCTTCAAATTATTTTCAGTCAAGTTATAAAAGTGAGTACTTATTTGATTAAAATAGTTAAAATTTTTCCGATTGTTACAGTTTTTGAACACGTACAATGAAATTTGGAGGCAGAGAGATTTTGTTTTTTACGAAACCGACGCTCTTTGGCGTAGCTAGCTTTATAAAATGTGAAGTTCTTTGGCATGTGCATGGATACCGAGTGAACTGTGCTGGCAGCGCTGTCGACCGAGGCAGTCTACAATTATACAGTTTGTGAGCGATAGAGAGTCAGAAAGTTACAGGGACGACTCAATATGTGAGATAGCAAATGTGATAAGCCATGTGTACAGCAAAAATAAAAAAAAAAA
>CM035806.1:57516883-57555777 GCA_020466095.1 Chlorops oryzae | reverse complement strand
GAACGACGAACGGATTTTTTTTGTTTTAGGCTCAAAACTTTTTCAATTGATTGTTCTTTCATTTAAAGTATTAAGACCTGGAATACCAGCCTTGGTTCGGAAATTATAACCATTTGAATTTCAAGTTTTTAAACAAAATCGCTAAAAATTGGAAATCAGCATCGCGTTTTTTGCCCTATAGCTTCCAAGTTACTGAATCAATTCCAAATTTGTGTATAAAGGATATGTTGCGTTGTCATTCCTCTTTCATATGAGTACCAAAACTTTGAAATCGGTTAAGGCATATAGGGTCTACGACCTCATTATTGACATAGACTATAGGTAAAAATGTCAAAAACCGTTATTTAACGATTTCTCAAAAACTTGACGTGATAGAGAAAAACGGGTACCAGATTCGGAATCAGCACGAAAAATTCCTATAGGGTCGCTATCCAGTTTCTCTGGTCCAAAACCTTGTATACCTGTGTTATGTGGAAGATCATTAATGTAAATGTTAAAAAGTAGGGGTCCCAAGATCGACCCTTGAGATACACCTCTTTTAACAGGCAAAGCCGTGAAGGTAGAGTCACCCAAACATACTTGTTGAGTTCGTGACACCAAGTAGGAGACTTATGTTCTTTGAATCAAGGGATTCACGAAGATCTTCAACAACGTTGACTAAAGCAGATGTGCAGCTGTAGCCACTTTGGAAACCAGACTGGTAGTTGTAAATTAAGTTATTCGCAGTTTAGAAGTACGTTATCTGTGTGTAGATTATTTTTTCAAGCGCTTTCGCAATGAATGGTAATATGGAGATTGGGCGAAATTCACCATTCGGCTTAGGAATTCGAATTATTTTGACGCGCAGATGGAAGGAAGCACAGATTTAGTTAAAATGTTATTAATATAAAACATAATGTACGGAACTATTTTCGGCAATATTATTTTAACGAATCTGGGATGCACATTATCCAAGCCAACAGCATTCGATTTTACAGCGAATACACTATTGAGCACAGTTAATTGATCCACAAATGAGAAAGAGAAACTGTCACAGGAACGGCTTCCGGGATAATAATCACAAACTAAAGGGGAAGATGATGTTGTAGGGACATTCGGATAAGCAAACTCTTAGATTATTTTATTTAAATCAAGAAGATGAGGGTCCACAGTTTTATCCGAAGTCTCGTTAATTTCAAAATTTTTAACGGCAGTCCAAATGCGTTTTGAACTAGTGGCAGAAGAAAACTTCGCTTTAAAGAAATTAGATTTAGCTCTTTTGACTTCAGCCACGACTTTACACACATTACATTACATATGTGGTACATTAGTTCGATATCTCTTCCAGCGTTTGAATGCTGTTATTGCGTTTATACGTATGCCTTACTCGCGATTAAAAATATTGCGAGTAGTGATTTTCACCGTATAAACGGTGAGTACAAATCTTACTCGCGATTAGCTAACTCACGAACATAAGTCATGAGTATCGAGACTAATTGCAATAAATTTGCCAAATGATGCCACTTTTTTCGATGATTTTACTGTTTTTGACGATCCGGCAGCATTCTGTGTATCTCAATCATATGCGGGAAAACAAAATACGAAAACATGCTGCAAATGGGGAAAGAAAACAAGAGATGCAGTTGGAGCAAAGAGGAAATGAGTCATCTCCTTTCATTGATGAAAGAGCATCACGTCATGAATATGTTAGATGGAAAAATTTGCCGAAACGGCAATGTTTACATGCTGCTTGAAGGCGAAATGGCGAAGAAAGGTAAATTTATATGTATGTGAAAATAAAAGAGGTCTTCCCTTAAGCATGTATTTGCCTCGAAAAGTTCGAAAACTCCCCAGCAAACATTTACGCTTACTAAACAATTGGAAGTAATTTGCGCCCGCAAACAAAAGGCTTGGATCCAAGTGTTGGAATTTATTTGGAATTCAAGTGTTAATAACCAAAACGGCTCCCTTTTTATTCAATTGGATTTCAGATTGAAAAACATATAAATCCAAGCAATCGAATTAAATATTTTCCAAGCCTAAACAAGCAGTACCAATCCGATGTAGGCGGCTTCAATCCCCGCTGCGGCGAATGTTTTTTTTTTTTTTTTTTTTGAATACTTAGTTAGATAATATAACATTTAAATAATATTTCAAAACTTAGAAGAATATCTAGCTTTCATCCAAACATTTATGAAAAAAAAAATTTTTTTTTTTAAAGCACATGTGTATGCATTGCGTTTCTGACGACCGGATATGAACCTAAATTTATAACTGCCAACTTCCTTTCTCACCTCTAAGTGGATCAAATTTTACCACAAATATCCTTCTACGTCCCACTTTTTCCGCAATCTTTTTTCACCCGCGACAGGAATCGAACTCGAGCCCTTCAGGTTACAAATCGCAACACGCTCCCATTACGCTACCGAGAGATCTGATTCGTGCGTGCTAGAATTAATATATTATATTAGCGTTCGAAAAAAATCGATCTGTAGACACCTCGTATGTATGTACGATGTATGTACGGATTTGCGAAGTACTTGAAAAATTTAACGTTTCCCAAACACATTTGGAAAGCGTTTGGGAAATGTTTGCGAATTTAATATAGCACATATATGCTTCGAAAAAGTTTGGAAAATTTCTTGGAAACAAATGAATAGTAAGTACCTTTGTAAAAAGCTTATGCAAATGTTTGCTGGGTCATAAATCAAGAAGGCTTAGAAATTAATGAACGAAGTTTTGTATGTGTTAGTGTTAGGGACACTAAAAGCTAACGCACCTGGATGTGCTGCTGCTGCTGTGGAGTGGCCGATTTTGGACTGCTTTCTTCGTTGGTTTGGAGTCGGCCTTTTTCGCGACGCGATTTAGTTTTATTGAAAAACCAAAAGGGTTTTTTAAATGACAAACTATTTAGAAGATTTCAAATGAGTTTTTATAAACAAACAAATTTTGGCTTCGTGGCGACTTTTGCATAAGAGATTTTCATTTCAGCTTTGAGTTCACTGTGTGGTAATTTTTATTTATATTTTTTTGTTTTTGTTTTTTTGTTTTGTTTTATTTTGATAAAAGTTTTTTCGTTTTATGATTTTACGATTTAATTTTTTACGATCTTGATTTTCGTTTATAAGTATATGTTCAGTGATGTGCATAACTAACACATAAAAAATTAAGCATTTTTTAATATGAATGAAGCATTTCGTTTTATTCGCTTTCAAAATAAATCGTCTGTTGCAAGGTTGAAATTTTATTTTTTCAAAAACTCCGAAATAGACTAAATAATATACATTTTTCATACATTTTGGCCGTACTTTTTTTTCATAAAAGTTTTATAATAAAAATTGGTTTCGATATAGATATTTAGAAATTTTTTGTTTTTAACTTTAAACATTACGTTCTTCATTAAAACGAACCCAAAAAGTTAAGAAAAGTCAATAGTCTCCGTCATGAAAATCTTTGATAACAACGATAATTGAATGGAAAATGTGTACTTGGAAAAAAGGAAAGAAAGTACCTAAAATATCAATCATGGGGTGTTGCTTGGGCAACGTGAATTTGTATCGTACACTATCCGTGTGTCACTAACACAAATGCCAAAAAATCCCTAGTTTATGAGAGATCATAGGGCCTGCACATCACGGGTATATGTATATGAAACTTAAATTAAACGGACTGTCAAATCGCAAATAAACAAAGTTTTATTTTTCATTTAAGTTTTATTAAAAAGCTGGTGAAATTGGGAGTAAGTTTTATTTTTAACCGAACATTTTCGTTTAAAATGTGAGTTTTATGTCGAATTGAAATTACGCGAAGTTGCGGAGCGTCGAAGCGCGCGTCAACGAAGACGACCAAAGAAGAGTGCCTTGCTGTCGCTGGAGTTCGAGCTGTCGAACCAGAGAGAGAGCAAAATTTCGTTAAATAGTTTTGATTAAGCTCGTCTCCCTAGTGGCTACGGCGAAAAACGGACATACTGCCCGCCTTGCGCTACGCAATACTTATTTCCTGCTTATCTTACCGGACTGAGCGGGTAGTCGCCGCACTTTCTGCAGCTTCTCATAGTTACGGCCTTTCGGCTGCCGCGCGCGTATGCAGTTCCCGTAGCTTGGGGGAGGCAGGGGCGACCTTGAGCAGCGGATGGCAAGGGGGGAAAACTGAAGGGGGAGGAGAGGATGTTGCGATTATGAACAGCGAAGCTAATTAGTGCGCGTCGCCTTCCTAATTGTGATACGCGGAGCATATCATGTTGCCAAAGTGTAACACTTTGGCTCTCCTGTTGTTAATAGGAAGATCCTCCTGGATCGAATGGCTGGATTATAATTGTGCAGCTAGCATATGGTTGAACGGATACCCTGGTGTCTTGATCCAGGAGCGCTCGTGTGGAGAACCGTTTGCCCTGATGAAAAATGAGCACGAGGGCGTTTGCGGTTTGCGTAGAGACATTCGCACGGAGAGGAATTTTGGAATTTTCTAACGGTGGTTTGAGCATAAAGCTCTTCACAATAAAACGTCCTCTGAAAGAGGCGGAGGGGAATTTGGAACTTCTTCTTGTTCCAAGACGACTTGAGTAGCTCGGAGAGCGAACTTGCGTCGTAAACGCTTCGGTGGATTCGCTGGCGATGGGCCCACTCAAATACCACCCGAACACTGAATTTTGTGCTACGAGACTCCTCCGACATTCATTTTGACTCCAGGTCGTAGTAATTTAGGCATAATATATGAGCCGATGACCAATCGATGCGGCCTGGATTCATGAAATGGGGTCTGCGAGCTCAAGCGATGAAGTGTTGGTAGGATCCGATTGGGGTCCCTTTATGGCTGGTTAGTGTGGGTGGCAGGTTTGGAAGTAAAAACGCGTAGATCTCATGCTTGCACGCGGAACGTGGCGAGGCGCGAGTGACCGTGCACTTCCTTTTTGCTTCTTGAGTGCATATTGTTTGCGATATTGATAAATTCAACTGCGGTTGCAATTGCTCAGTCATAAATGTCCTTGTCGAGTCCTGATCCAAGAGTGAGATATGTGCGATGGGTGGGCAAAAAGCACCTGATTTTGCCTGTCGGAGACGTGTGCGTGTGCCGGTGCCGTGGGGGAGATGCTCAGGAATTCGAAGTCTTCGGTTGCGCAAAAATTGCGCCGGTTGGCTCGTCGGCGACGGGCCCATTCTCCGGGGGAGATGTCAATGGGGGTGAAGAAACTTGTCCATCCGGTGTTGCAGTAGCATTTGGAAAATGCAGCAAGGTATGATGTCGTCGTTGGCACTTCGCGCAGCAAAAGGCACTATTGCACTTTGCCTTTAGATGACGGCCGAGATACAGTTTAGACATAGTTATGCTGCGAAACAGCTTGAACCCGTTCGTCGATCGACATCTAGAGAAATTGATTACATTGACGCAGAGTATGGTTGCCGTATATAAATGCACGGTTCCGCACTTCGATCTTGAGTACGCGACTCGTGTTTTGAAGAATAAATTAGGTTGAAGGCTGGAGTTTGGAGCCTTAAATTGTTTGAATTTGGAATGGCGCTCAAGAGCTTTACAGCGGCGTCTGATGACAGCATTAGTTTCTTCCCAGCACGGAGGCTCTTGATGTAAGGAACATGATTGCGTTGGAGAAGCATATTTTTTTGCCCAATGCATATTGCTGAGTTGTGCTCTGGCTAAAACCTGGAGTTGTTGACATTCGTCCAAAGCGATCCGAGCAAGTGCGACGACTCCAACACTCCATTCACCTCTTTCACAAGCTACACTGAAGGCATTGTTGACGCTTTGCCAAGCGGTCTTGATGTCCTTCGCAACGATCTCCAGCAGCGACTCCGACGTAGTCCCTGGATCACAGCCAGCCGCATAAAGACACAAACCCTTGAGATTCTCTAGCTGGAAGTTGAAATTCCAATTGAACGCTATATTTGAACAAATTTTCGGTCAATGCCTGTCGTAGCGGACTGTTATTGGCCGACTTCTCGTGATCAACTTAACAATCAATCACATTCAACAAGTAGGTAGGCTGCTTCAAAGAGAAATATAAGCAACCGTGGCAGAGAATAAATAATTGCTCTACGTTGCAATGTAAATTAGAATATGAGGCAGTCGCAGCAAAATATGTGCGACCAATGCCGACCGCAGCGCTCCTCAAATATGACTTTCGCAACACCCCAACAAATTTACACCCAACTTCAATTTAAGAAAATCAAATCGTTTCACCAAAATTCAATAATATCGCAATAGTATTCAAATTCGAATAATTTATTTGCTCGGAAAAACAAAGCTTTTCATAAAAATTTCAAACTTCCAGCGTGACCAACTTCTGTACGCATTGATAGCAGCGCACCAATATCGACGCTGTTGTATGAACGGATACGTTACCGACCGTCAAGCAGCGGCGCTAACATACAACATTCTTGGAAACTCTTTGTTCCTGTTTCGAGCGAACACGCTTGATCGATATATGTTCGATGTTCGATCACTACTGCCCAAGAGATTGGTGCGCACTTTCGACACACTGTGGCGAAGCTGACCTACGCAATAATATGACGGTGGGATTTTCACGATGCACATATGTTATGTATATATATATGAGAAGCAGGGTAGCTTAAAGTTTTTTAAAGAATGTTTTAATATTAAAGTTTTATTTAACAAAAAATATGGCTCAATTTAAGTAATGAAAAGAAAATGGATAAAAGCGTTTTAACAAATAGAAATTTAGGTTCGCGTCGTTTTTCGTCGTCACGGCTCGATTTCAACTTTAGCGTCGTCTCTCGTTCGCTTCAAAACATCGACTGCCTCCGACTTTGGCAAACGTACAATGAATGACTCTAGTGTTGCCAAACGCGATGGGAAATTCGATCCCACAACTCGGCCATCCTGCGAGCCATTCGCCTCGAATGCGTCATCACTGTCACCATCGTCGTTATATGGCAACCAGGGCTTCATAAATCGGCGCAACTCGTTGTTCTCATAGGACCTCCATAGCAGCTACCTGTTCGGATAAGATCATAGGAATTATTTAGTTTGACACCGTTACCTCGTAAGGCCCCAAATATTTTGGCTTCAGTTTTAGACCACCACCCAGCTGGGTCCTTTTGATGGCCACAAGGTCACCAACTTTGTATTTTCTTGCTGGTTTGCGTCTTCGATTGTAGGACTTCTTATTTTCAGCTTGAATTTTATGTATGTTCTCCTTAGCTTGCTGACGCAATGTATTTCTCTGAACATCGAACTGCTTAATAATTTCTGCTTCAATTAGCTCCTTTAAGTTTAAGTCTTCCTTCAATCGCATTTTGACCCCAGTCATCAGCTCAAAAGGAGTGGCATGCGTGCTTCGAGAAAAGGTAGAGTTTATTAGCTGTTGAACTCCTTCGACGTGCTTAAACCACTTCGTTGGATCCTTGATGGCTGAGTTTGGCCAGAACGTTCGCTATGACGGAATTCATTCGTTCCACCTGACCATTAACCCGTGGAAGTCCCGTTGTTATCAAGAAGTGCTTAATGTTTTGTTCGTCGCAGTACCTCTTGAAATCCTCACTAGTAAATGCAGAACCTCGGTCCGATATGATGTTAACAGGGTTACCAAATACTTGACTTTGTTGTTGCAGTTTTTGGATCAAATCCTTCGCTGACGTCGTTTTGGTTGGATACAACCAATTAAACTTGGTGAAAGCATCCACCACTACCAGAATATGGTTGTAACACTTGTTTGTAGATTCGAGTGGTCCAAGAAAATCCACATGAAAAGTCTGCAACGGAGTCTCGCCTTTGTCGATAGGATTTAATTCGCCTTCCATCTTTCCACGTTTCCGATTACACAAAATGCAATGAATACAACACGAAATAACCTTTTGTATTTTTTGCTCCAGCTTCGATATAAAGTATTCCTTGGATATGAGTTCCTTTGTTTTCTTCACCGCAAAGTGACCTCTCTCATGTACTTGCTGAATTATATTCGTTTGCATGACCTCAGGTATAACTATCAGCTCTTGTTCATCCTTCAGCTTGTACAAAACGTCGCCTTTCAGAAAGTAGTTGTCATAATTCGCTTGAGATTTTAGAATTTCCATAATAGCAACCAATCCGTCATCTTTATTTTGAGCGTTTCGAATCTGCACCAAAATATTGTACTCGTCAACGAACATCACTGGATACCGGCTTAGGGCGTCGACATGTCGCATCTGTGAACCCGAACGATGTTTCACCGCATAGTCGTATTCCTCAAGTAATAGAACCCATCTTGCTACTCGTGTACATAGATCCTTCTTCGTCAATGTTTTCGTAAACGCGTTACAGTCAGTGACAAGCTTAAAATGCAGACCAATAAGGTAAACGCGAAACTTTTTCACAGCCTCGACTACAGCCAAGACCTCCAATTCTAGCTTGAGTACTTCTTTTCAGCCTCGGTGGTTTTCTTACTCATGTAATAAACCGGATGCAAAATTTCCATCGTCCAAAGCTCTCTGGAGTAGTACCGCTCCGTAACCATGCATCGAAGCATCTGTGTGGACCTCAGTCTCCAAATGTTGGTTAAATATCCTCAGCGTTGGTCTATCACACAAAGCTTGTTTTATGGTATTAAAGGAATCCACTTGCTCGGCTCCCATCTGGAATTTTCGGTCCTTCTTCTTCAAGTCCGTTAGTGGTTTGGCCATCGTCGAAAAACCTGGAACAAACTTCCGAAAATAGCTAGCTAGACCAATGAAACTTTCTAAGTCCTTCAGCCCTTCCGGCAACTTAAACTTTTGCAACGCTTCTATTTTTGCCGGCGCTGGTGAAATAGTATGATCTTCAATGATATGGCCAAGAAACTCAACACGTCTTTTCAAAAACTGGCATTTCTTGAAATTAATCTCCAAGCCATAATCTCGACATAAAGAAAAAACTTCCTCCAAGCGTTTTATAGCTTCCTCTTCATCATCGGCAGGTATGATGACATCATCAATATAGGGCAAGGCTACACCTCGTCGAGTCAAGTCACGAAATATGGAGTTTACGTACCTCTGAAAGACACTGGGTGAGTTGCACAGGCCAAATGGAACCTTTTTAAACTGGAACTGCCCATTATGAGTAACAAAAGAGGTGTATTTTCTGCTGTCATTCGCAACGTTCACGTGGAAGAAACCATTCCTAAGGTCGATGGTGCTAAAAATCTTGGCGCTCTGCAACCGATCTAATTGGTCTTCAATTAATGGCAATGGAAACCGATCCCTCACAATAACCTTATTGATTCGTCGATAGTCAATGCAAAGCCGTGGTGTTCCATCTCGTTTTCGCACCAAAACCACAGGACTGCTGTACTCTGATTCGGATTCCTCGATTACACCATCTTTCAGCCACTCATCAACCTGTTGCTCCACGATACATCTTTCAGAAATAGGCAATCTGCGTGGCCTCGAAGATATAGAATTATCATCCTTCAGCAAAATGGACATTTCAACGTTCGTCGTTTTAATTTTATTCGGTTTATAATTTTGAACGATATCAATTACTTTACGTTTTGTATTTTTACTAACCGACCCGTCAATATCAAAATTATTTTCAGAATCATCTGCAATGTTAATTTTCATCATGTTTTTTAACAGATTTTCATCATTATTTGTAATTTTCTTAATTGTTAGACTCGTTGGGTTAATGTTTATTTCAGCCTGAGAACAAATTTCACAACCAATAACAACTGGAACGTCCAAACAGTGAGTAGGGACCACTTCAAACTGCATTTCAAAATTTTCGCCGTCAATACTGAAGTTAAGCATCACGCGACCGATCGATTTTATTTTATTATTCTCTGCATTATTACCGAATCCGATCAAGTAAATATTCGACTCAGAAATTTCAAAATTCTTTAAAACTTAAAAATCTTTTCCGTCAAAATATTAAATTTACTCCCTGTATCGAATAACGCACTCGTTTCGAAATTATCAATTTGAATTCGCTTAATCATTCTGTTTTTGCAGTCATTTATGATGTTTACATTCGCGTTTATTTCATTTGTCTTTTTCTTTGGGCAATTCCTCGAAATGTGTCCAAAACTATTGCACGAAAAACATTTGGTTCCCTTTTCTTTGTTTTTGCAATCGTTCGCTTTATGCCTTTTTCGCCGCAATTGAAACATTTATCATCATTCCTTTTGATATTCTCTTTCGCGTTTCTCGAGCTTTCGTTCGCACCTTTTGAGTTAACATTTTGTTTTTTGTCATTATTTTTATTCATCACTTTCTCATTGTTTGCACGTAAAATTTCGTAATATTTTAGTTTTTCTTTAAATTCTGTTACATCTTTTGCACCGTACAAAATTTTTTATTTATGTTCAAATCATTAATACCGTCGATAACATATTGTATTAGTGCGCGATCTTCGATATTTCCACGACCGGCAATGTCTTTCATATGAAAAAAATATTCTCTCACTCCTTCTTCTTTTCCTTTTTCCGCTCAATTAACTGTTTGTGCAGCATAGCACTATTTACCGTCATTCCAAATTCCGATAGAAGAGCTGCTTTTAAACTGTTCCACGAAAAAATGTCTCTCTCGCTGCCAATAAATGTTTTCGCCAACCCTTTTATTGACTTTTTTGCAAAGACAAACTTTTGCAACTCGTCCCAATTCATAAGCATAGCTGTCTCTTCGAATTTCTCACCCCACACATAGAAATGTTTTCGCTGCCGTCAAATGTGCGTTAGAATCCTCTATGTCTCTAAAATTCATGACGAACTTCGGTGGTTGATATGCGCAGTCGTCGTTGGCTGCCTTTACGCGTTTCTGTTCTCGACTTTTCTTCTCTTTATTTTCGTCACTTTTGCGCTCTCGTTGCTTTATTTTCGCGACGTTCTTCTTTCTTTCGCTCACTTTGTTGTTGTTGCTGTTTCCAAAATTTCCATCGTTCCAGCGCACTGTTTGATCAGCGTCTTCTGCGTCCGTTTCCCTCTCTTCGGTTACTTCGTCAACAATCGGCTCTTCTTCGCTATTGTTTGCTTCGTTTTCGTCGTCGTCGTCATCTTCTGTTTCCTCATCGTCGTTCTCTTCGCTCTCGAAGTTGTTAAGGAATTGGAAGATATGTGTCTTTACGTCGTTCACCGAATGCTTGATTCCCAGAATCGAGCATATTACCGCCAAATCAGCCGCCGTTAGATTTGAATCGATATACGCTACTTTCCTGTGATAGCTTTCGTCGTCTATGTTGAAATCGAAACCGCTAAACTCCCTCAGCCTTTGTCGATTACCTCTGTCGCCTTCTTCCTCAAAAACAAATTTATGAAGCGCTGCAATATTCGCCTTGCTTGCATTACGAATATTTCTGCGAATTTTCTCAATGTCTTGCAAAGAGCGCATTTTCACAATTATCAATAACGGCTTAAAATTTTTCAGAAACACATACACACTCAACTTATAGGTTTCGCGTCTTTATATCCGAGTTGAGACCCCAATTTATATGAGAAGCAGGGTAGCTTAAAGTTTTTTAAAGAATGTTTTAATTAAAGTTTTATTTAACAAAAAATATGGCTCAATTTAAGTAATGAAAAGAAAATGGATAAAAGCGTTTTAAAAAATAGAAATTTAGGTTCGCGTCGTTTTTCGTCGTCACGGCTCGATTTCAACTTTAGCGTCGTCTCTCGTTCGCTTCAAAACATCGACTGCCTCCGACTTTGGCAAACGTACAATGAATGACTCTAGTGTTGCCAACGCGATGGGAAATTCGATCCCACATATATATATATGTAGGTGTATCAGCTCGCATGCACGGGCGCTTGCTATGGACAATTTCGCGGTGTTCTTTGTTCGAAATCACAACGAAACTCTCACGAAGAAAGAGCGATTAAAGCAATAAACAAGTAAGAAAGCTAAAGTCGGTCAAGCCCGACTTTGAAATACCCAGCGTCCCGACATTATGAGCGCACTATGTTTTGCTTCTCTATTTGTGGGCGTGGCAGTGGGAGGGCCACATAAATTATTTCCCTACACCCTTCATTCGCCTTGGTGAACCTATGTTGCGAATTTGAAGCTTCTACGCCTATTAATTCGGAAGTTACGAAAAATCTCCATTTGTGGGCGTGGAAGTGGGCGGGCCATATAAATTTTTTTCCTATACCTTTCATTCGCCTTGGTCAACCTATGCTGCGAATTTGAACCTTCTACGCCTTTTACTTCACAAGTTACGATAAGCCCTTATTTGTGGGCGTGGCTCACGGAGGGCGGCGTCCATTTTTTGCCAGGATATGTCCCTTTTCGTAGTTTACCAGTACACCAAGTATCAATGGAATGTGTTGAGTGGTTCGCAAGTTACAAACATTTTACTGAAAACACATTATATTCATTTGTGGGCGTGGCAGTGAGCGGATGTCTCCCATTTTTACTTAGGATCATACTCGGATCCCGATATACCTGTGTGCCAAATTTTGACGTGATTGGTCCAGCCGTTTCGGAGGAGATCCGACCACGGACGGACGGACAGACGGACAGACGGACGGACGGACGGACAGACGGACATGTCTAAATCGATTCAGTTTTTGATCCTGATCATTTCTATATATATATGTCTATATCTCCGGAGCTTAGTTCTCCCTGTTACAAGATTCGCACAAAACTAATATACCCCGCTTACGCTGGGTATAAAAACGCTTTCGCAAAGCCCTTCAGGGAGCCAAAAAGGGAAAAACAATTCGCTCGTCGGCCTACTCTCTCTCTCTCTCTCTCTCTTCGTTCTCAAATTAAGGGAACGAGAAGCCGACAAATAGACAACGAGTCGTCAGACCGCTAGGTTGTTGTTGTTCTATTTGCCCTGCACTAAACCACCGTTTACGCCAAACGGCAACGGGTACGCTAGCAATATGAAACGCTGAGGTCGAGGGGAAAGGGGGGATCGTCCACGCTTCTATTGCGTGATGTGCTGCACGCGCTCTGACCGTTAGTCCGTGCCCTTGAAATTGTATCAGGGCGAATGAAGGTCAGGGCGTGATGCACGTGGCTCACCTTCTTACTTCCTACAAAGATTGGTCCACCGGAGCCGATTCCAGGCTCCTGGCACGTGATCGCCAAATGTTAGTGTTAGGGACACTAAAAAGCTAACGTACCTGGATGTGCTGCTGCTGCTGTGGAGTGGCCGAATTTGGACTGCTTTCTTCGTTGGTTTGGAGTCGGCGTTTTTCGCGACGCGATTCAGTTTTATTGAAAAACCAAAAGGGTTTTTTAAATGAAAAACTATTTAGAAGATTTCAAATTAGTTTTTATAAAACAAACAAATTTGGCTTCGTGGCGACTTATGCATAAGAGATTTTCATTTCACCTTTGAGTTCACTTTGTGGTAATTTTTATTTATATTTTTTTGTTTTTTGTTTTTTTGTTTTGTTTTATTTTGATAAAAGTTTTTTCGTTTTATGATTTTAAGATTTGATTTTTTTTTTACGATTCTATGATTTTCGTTTATAAGTCGAATTTGAAATTACGCGAAGTTGCGGAGCGTCGAAGCGCGCGTCAACGAAGACGACCAAAGAAGAGTGCCTTGCTGTCGCTGGAGTTCGAGCTGTCGAACCAGAGAGAGAGCAAAATTTTGTTAAATAGTTTTGATTAAGGGCTCGTCTCCCTAGCGGCTACGGCGAAAAACGGACAGTATGAAAAATTTTACATTTTTCCACTTTTTCGATATTTACACGTTAAAGGGAAGACCCCTAATGTATTTATATTAATCTTAAGATTTCATAAAAGCCGTGAGCAAATAAAAATAAAGTTCCGCACGCTGAAAAAGGATTATTTCAACACCAAGCGTGGGAACAACAAAAGCGGTGCTGGACTGCAAACAATCGAGCACTTCGAGGAATTGGACGAACTGCAAAGGAATCGCCCGGTTTCTGCTGCAGTGGGGCTGGATACCACAGTAATTGAGGAAATTATGGAGTCAGTTCATCAAGACATTACCAATGAAACGGCGTGCTGTTGGGATGTAGAATACTTGGAATGTGAGCCCGGAACATCGAAACAGGCCCAAAAGAAAAAGATTAAGTTTGTTTGATGTTCTAATTATCAAATTCGAAATTGAAATTAAACAAAATTTAATGTGTTTTTGTATTTTTCAGGAAACGCTATTTAAGAAACGTTATTGGAAATCGCTTCGGATATAAAAGAAGGGCAAGAAAGCACAAAAAGCTTATTGTGCAGGAAAATGCAGCATTGATGTACGAGCAATGTCGCCTACAGGAAAAGTTTTTACATGAAACGAAGGCTATGATGGAAGAGGACAGAAAGGCATCGCGAGAAATGTTGACTGAATTGCTAAATAAGAAATAAAATGAAATAGTTCAATTCTAAGTAAATTTCCAATTTCAGCGTCATCTCAAGGGAAGTTATCTTGCAAATAGCTTTTATAAACTATCCCTTATGTGTTGAGGATCAAAATTATCGTCTTGAATAATTTTGTTGCAAGGGTTGAAAACAGTTTGTGGGAGATGAATTTGGTCATTGGATTCGTTCTATGTTATAATACTCGTTGAGTATTTTTCTCGCAAAAGTTGTCCAGAATGCAGCAAGTAGAGTCCGACCGAAGTCAAAAATTTCAACCGAAACCGAACCGAAACCGAATATTCGGTTTTTGTAAAGATTCGGTGGCCGAACCGAAACCGAAACTTTTCAAATCTGAGAAACAAAAGTAATTTTATTGTGTGCTAGTATATGAATTTAAAATATATACATTCCCTGCTGGAAGCCTGTCGCCATATGGCCCCATGTCTATATTGACGTCAATATAGACAAGAGAGCTAGTTTCAACGTCAACAGTATTTATATGCGGTGTCATTAGAGAAACTGTACTGTCAAGAAGTATAGTTCATCTTTATTGACCATGTCAACAACGTGTCTCCTTATAAAGCAAAAGAGTACTCCTTTTGTCTACATAATAGTACCGACGTCAATAGTTCGTCAATAGCTCGTCATTAGTTCTTTGGTCTACATGTCGCGCGCTTCGACGCTCCGCAACTTCGCGTAATTTCAAATTCGACTTATAAACGGAAATCATAGAATCGTAAAAAAAATCAAATCTTAAAATCATAAAACGAAAAAACTTTTATCAAAATAAAACAAAACAAAAAAAACAAAAAATATAAATAAAAATTACCACAAAGTGAACTCAAAGGTGAAATGAAAATCTCTTATGCATAAGTCGCCACGAAGCCAAATTTGTTTGTTTTATAAAAACTCATTCTAGGCATAACCTACATGTGTCATCTTCAGCAAGACTCATCTTTCTGAGATGGCACATGAAGTTACCATGTCCTGTTACCAGTGATGTCAACCAGCTGAGGGTGCTCCGTTTAAGACTAAGCGCCTTCGTTGCCGCCGTGACCCATGGCTTTTTTATAGCCAGCTTTGCCTGTCTGCAAGTGCTCAAATTGCATCAACGGCGTTGATGCATTGTGTTAATCCACTTTGTGATAGCCGAAGTAACCTTGCTCCACCCTAGTGGAACATAAGGCTCTGGACCATGATAGTCCTGGCTCGAGCCCTGCCTAGCAAGGTCGTCTGGCCTTTCATTTTGGTCGATACCAGAGTGTCCTTTAACCCACATGAGTGTTACTTCATTGCTAGAAGCGCACTCACGTAGTTTGGTAGCACACTCATGTACCAGACTGTTGGATATGGTCATTTGTTCCATGCTCTTGATCACCGCCTGATTGTCAAGCCCAATCAAAATACGACTCTGATGTGCCCGTCTCTCAAGCAGGTGGTCCAGTGCACGTATGAACGCTAAAAGTTCGGCCTGATAAACAGACACAAACCTTCCTAGATGGATATCTTCGGTGATGCCGAGTTCTTCTGAAAAGATCCCGGCCCCCGCTCTGCCATCCATTAGTGAACCATCCGTGAAGAAACAAATGTCATGCCGTCTGCACTCACCCTGCAGACGGCCGTCGTCTATGAGCGTTCTGTGTGACTTTGTGATCAGACTGACTCTTCTCATAGTCTCCATTGGCATTTGCGTTTCCTTGACTTCGTTGTGGACGATGTCAAGTATCTTACGGTGTCCACGCGCATCGCCGTACCTATTCCAAGTGGAATTCCGGTACATGCGAACTGCCGTTAATGCTGCCATTTTCATTATAAATAAATCCAACGGAAGCAGTCCCAGCATCGCTTCAAGCGCCGGTGTTGGTGTGGTGCGCATTGCGCCCGTAATTCCAACACATCCTAGCCTCTGAACCCTGTCTAGCCTCGCTTTAACTGTCTTTTGTGTGGCTTTCCACCACCACACTACAGATGCGTAGGCTATGACAGGTCTTATCATTATCATGTAGATCCAGTGTACTGATTTTGGGGTTATTCCCCAACGCACTCCGCACACTCTTCTACACTGAAATAGAGCCCTTTTAGCCTTTTGGATCTTATACTCCACGTGTTGATTCCAGGTCAGTTTTGTATCCAGGATCACTCCTAAGTACTTAACCGACCCCGACACGGGAATATTCGATCCGAAGAGCTGTAATGGCTCGAGTAGAAGACCTCTTTTCGTTGTGAAAAGAATTGTCTCTGATTTAGCACCGTTAACTGTGAGGTCTTGTTCTCTACACCATTGTTAAACGTGTTTGAGAGCACCTCTCATCACGTCTCTAATGGTGCTTAGGAACTTACCCCTCACCATCAAAGCTACGTCATCCGCATACCCTATCGTATTTATGCCTTTTGAGTCAAGCTTGTGCAGTAGGGAGTCAATTGTTATGTTCCATAGAGTTGGTGAGAGAACACCTCCCTATGGACATCATCTGACTACCCTACCACTTAGCTTGTGTCGTCCGTTTTGTAAGTTCACTGCTCTCTGCCTTAGCATGAAGTCCACCCACTTGATAACAAGTGGGTTAACCCCTCGCATTTGGAGTGCAGAACTCAACTTACCGAAGCTTATCTTGTCGAAGGCACCCTCAATGTCCATGGTTAGAGCCACTGATATGCCACCGGAATTTAGCTCCTTTTCTGCCGTCCTTACTACTTCGTGCAAGGCGGTTTCGGTAGATCTTCCAGCCGTGTACGCATGCTGGCATCTACTCAGAGGACATGCTGTGAGAGCTGTATCCTCCAGATGAGCAGCCATCACTTTTTCCGCAGCTTTCAGCATGAAAGACGTGAGGCTGATAGGTCTGAAAGATTTCGCAACAGTGTAGTCCTTTTTTCCAGGTTTTGGAAGGAGTGTCACTTTTGACTCCCTCCAAGCCCTTGGAACACTGTGAAAGTTGCTCATCGTAGGCCATCCAACTGAAATGTTTGCTCGTCACCTTGGATTTATGGAAGGCGATCACAGAAGCCTGTCTTACGGAAGGGGAAGACAAGAAGGCATGGATTAGTAATGACCAGAAGGCGCTGGCGGTTATAACACTAAATGTAAGGCCGGGGGAGTTAATTAATATAAAGAATTGTGTGCATGCGAAGGATGCGTGGTTGACGTTGAAGAGACTATACGAGGCAGATACAGCTTGCCGAAAGGTAAATTTATTTAAAAAATTGGTACGTTTCAAGACAAATTTGGCGGAAGAACTTGGAAGCCAAATTGGAGATTTTCGGGGAATTGTCGATGATCTCAGGAGCATTGGAGTTGAGCTGAATAAGGAATTGTTCACTTTTATGCTGCTTTGCGCATCACCGGATGAGATAGAAAGTTTCGTGGTAGAAAAACAAGGAAAACGGAAAAGGCCACAACAATTGGATTGAAGGTAGCGAAAGTGACAACCGAAATAGAAGTCACAAGAAAAACTATGAAAATTTCAAATGTTATAAGTGTGGGCGTAAGGGTCATATACGTGCGCAATGCAAAGAAAATAACGAACAATTAGCGGCTGTGGCATTATCAACGATTGGTACGGGAGGTGTACAAAAATGGATATTGGACTCAGGGGCTTCGTCGCATTTATGTAGGAATGCAGACTCATTTGTATTTCTGCACAACTGTGAACATAAAATGGTATTGGCTTCAGGCGAAATAATTTTTGCGGAAGGAAAAGGGACGGTTAACGTGAGGTCGAAGTTAGGAGACATAAAATAACGAAATGTCCTCTATTTTCCTAAATTACACTCGAATTTTCTATCGGTTTCAAAAATAATTGAAGCTGGACACACAGTGTGCTTTTCGAAGCAAGATCCAATGGTCAAAAGCAATAACGGTGCTAAAATGATTTCAGTCGAAAAATAAAATGGTATATTCGTGGTAAACTTGAAAGTTAAAGATGAGTTCTTGAACGGCGTATCCAATGTAAGTGATTTTGAAACATGGCATTCACGTTTGGGACATTTAAACGCAACCGACATAAATACACTTTGTGGTTAGAACATGGTTAAGGGTTTAAATGTTAAAATGCCTGGGAATTTCGAATGCATGACTTGTGCATTGAGTGTGGCACCTGAGAATGGTTGCAGTTTCGGCACACACCCTGTCAACCATACCCTCGTTTCATTATTGCAGCAGGTCAATGAAAGCCACCCGTCTCTGTTGGCGCTGGTAATGAAGCCATAGATGTTGTTAGGTAGGCAATTTGTCGATTTCGGCAAGAACACTGGCTTTTATCAGCTCCATCTGCTCACTGCTGAGATGTTCCTCAGGATAGCTCGCATGTGATATCGCTACCTTGCATGCAGTAGCCACATCTCTGTACGAGCATCGTATCTGAGGCGGTTCTGGATCTTCAGAACGTTTCTGAGGGGTGGAGGTTTTTTGGTTTTTTAGTCATCGGGCGTGCGATCTCCTCAGGGGTAGTGTTGTTGGATCTGCACCGTTTGCTGGTACTTGATCCGGCACCCACTCCCTTATCCTCAATGGAGGCCTTGTAGATCGCGTAGCGCTCACGCTCCTTACTTTTTGCTTCCTCAGAGCCATGCCACTTTTAATCATGGCCTTTATTCTTCGTTTTTGAGCTCCCGTGAAGTATTCAAACTTTTCTTGTCGTCTGTTTTTTCTTGGCCCTTGACGACGGAGCTCTCCACCGAGATTTCGCCTTTATCACCTGTGTCCATTGGAACCTGGGTGACATCGAAGACACTTCGCTCTCATTGCTTGATTCCATTGGTCTCTTAGCAGGTGAGATCGAAGCGTCATTGATCTTGAGAGATGCCTCTAGCCTCTTCTCAAGGGTTTCTCCGACCTTGGTCGGCGAACGGAGTATAGCTTCTTCCTCTGACTCCGTGATGTTTTGGTTTTCGTTGTTAATGTTGTTGTTTTCCATAAAAAGTTTCAAAGAAATGGGATTGTAAGGTCACCCAAGGCAGAGCCCAGTACCTTGGGAAGGCTAATTTAAAACAGGAGGTCGCCCGGTATCCTGAGTCCCTATAAAGGCTGGATGCACCCTCCAGCCAAGCTTCCTTGGCGTAGCTGTTCACCTCGGAATTGGGGGGTTGTTTGGGTCGAGATGTTATGGCCCCAGGGAATTGTCCGTCTCCCTCGCACGAGCCAATCGGCGGACGGACCTCAGCAGAGACATGACCTAACTGAGGTCCGACCATCGGCCTGATAGATTGTCGCACTTTCCAAAAAAAAAAGGACTGACCGATTAGCTAGTATCTCAATAGATGGTCGGAACATCTACCTGCTCCCCGAGACGCATAAAGCCATTCGGACTTAACTAGCTAGCCACGCCAAGATTCGCTCAGCAGAGACCTTCCCGACATGAGTGAGTCTGCCAGGGACGTGTGTCCCAGTCGGTATAGCTCTCTGCATCATTGCCCTTCTGCCAGAGGGAGGTTGGTCCGCGCAGAGCTTTCCCTTGATGGCTATGGCTCTGTTTACCACCCAGTATCTTAGGGTGGCTTACCCCTATCCGCCACCTGGGGACGCACCTGATGGGTACCTATCCGCACAGGTGTGCATTGGGGAAAATAAGTTCTAAGCCTTATCGAAGTTATTTGAAAATTGCTACTAAACATGTGTTGAAACTGGTGCATAGCGATTTGTGTGGGCCTTTCCAAACCAAATCGCAAGGCGGTGCTTTGTATATTATTTCATTCATTGATGATTTTTCTCGTCACAAAACAGTGTATTTTTTTAAAAAGAAGTCTGAAGCATTTGAATCTTTTAAAATTTTTGCAGCAATGGTAAAAAAGCAGACAGACCAAAAAATAACGGCAATGAGAACTGACAACGGCAAACGTGCTCAGTTTAAGAAGTATTTCGAGGAAAACGGCATAAGACATCAGACGACAGTTGGCTATTGTCCTCAACAAAATGGCGTTGCGGAAAGGATGAATAGAACGCTGGTCAAAATGGCAAGATGCATGCTGCAGGACTCAGGATTATCTCAAAGTCTGTGGGCGGAAGCTATTAATACAGCAACGTATATACGCAATCGAGCTCCCACAAAGCTGTTGCAAGAAGTGACTCCATATGAAAGGTGGTGCGGTAAGAAGCCATCTCTTTCTCATTTAAAGATCTTTGAGTGTGACGTTGTAGCTCTGAAGAAAAATAGGAGCGGTAACAAGTTTTTACCAAAAGGACGAAAACTCATATTTGTTGGATATGAAAACCTTACGAAGGGATACAGACTGTTCGATACGAAAACAAAAGAAATTATTATGGCAAGAGACGTCATTTTGTTTGAAGGTTCTTTTGAAAAGAATAATGAAGATCAGGATAGTGGCACTGAACTCTTTTGTGCTGATATTTTGATGTCTGGAACAAGAGTTGCGGAACAAAATAATGAAATGCAACTAGTAAAGAAGATGTTTTTGAAACAGCAAGTGATACTTATTCGGAGGAAGAAGTACCGGAACAATCGGAGGCGGTAGACGAACCACAAATGAAACGTGGTAAAGGAAGACCGAGAATTGTACGCACAGGCGCAGTAGGCAGGCCGCGTAAGGTCTTTAATACTACAACTGAAGTTTTGAACTCCGTAATTGAAGCACCTAAAACCGTGGAAGAAGCGTTGAGCTCGGATAATGCGGAAGACTGGAAACTTGCAATGAAAGCGGAATACGGTCATTAATGAAGAAAAAGTACGTGGACGCTGGTGGAGAAACCAGCATTAAGAATATCATAGGCTCAAAGTTGGTCTTTGCGATTAAAAGAAAGGCTGATGGTTCAGTAGAGAAATACAAGGCAAGGCTTGTAGCACAGCGGTGTTTTCAAAAATATAATATTGACTATCAAGAAACATACGCACCGGTAGTTCGGCATTTTACGATCCGGCTCTTGCTGGCTCTAGCAGCAAAGTTGGAATTATTGGTAAATCATATTGATATTGCGGTGGCTTACTTCAATGGTGAGTTGGAGGAGATTGCATACATGCGGCAACCACCTGGTTTCGAGAATAACAGTCATCCTGGAAAGGTCTGTCAACTTAAAAAGTCATTATATGGTCTTAAACAAGCAGGCAGAGAGTGGAATAAGAAAGTAGCAGATATGCTACTCTGCATGGGTTTTCAGCGATGCAAATCTGATAATTTTTTGAACTGCAGGCGTAGCAACGACAGCATAGACTTTATTGGATTGTACGTGGATGACATGATGCTGGCAACATCAACAGAAGATGAAATGAGTAGCATCATAAAAGAATTAAATAGACATGTTGAAGCTAAGGACAGAGGTCCGATGTCGTTTTATCTCGGTATGGAAATAGAGAAAAAGGGCACTCGAGGTGAAATCAGGATTCATCAGACGCGATATGTGGAAGAACTATTAAATCGATGGCAAATGACTGATTTTAAACCGGCGGCGACTCCATGGTACAGTGTTAAATAAATGCGATCAGGAATGTGATGGAATGGACATTAAAGAGTATCATAGTCTTATTGGTAGACTCATGTATTTGGCAGTGATATCAAGGCCGGATATCGCGCTTGTGTTGTCTAGACTGGCGCAATTTTCCAATTACCCACATAATGAGCATATTCAGGCGGCGAAACATTTGCTACGATATATAAAAGCGTACCCAAAAGGTACAATATCATACTGCAATAATCAGGAAAATCTGATATGTTTTACAGATGCCGATTGGGGTTGCGACTCCTGTGACAGGAAATCTTATACTGGCTACGCAATGTCTATGGTGAAGGTGTACTAGGATGGGAATCAAAGAAGCAATTGATTGTCGCATTGAGCACGTTGAAGCAGAATATGAAGCGGTATGTCAAGGTGCGAAGCAAATATCATTTTTCGCAGCGTGCTGGCAGAAATGGGTTTTCATAAACTTTTAGAGAAACCTACCATGATCTTGAGTGACAACCAAGGAGCGCAGTTTATGATGAAGATCCGGCGGTGCATAAACGAAGCAAGCATATCGCCATCAGGATCCATACGTGTGACATAAAATGTGTGGCATTGAAGATAATTCTGCAGATATTTTAACAAAACCACTATGAAAACAAAAACATGTAACAGCTTGTAGATTGCTTGGTCTTAATTTTTAATCATTTTTAGAGTTAATGATCTTGTGTTGAGGGGGACTTTGTTGGAATTCTCTGGTCTAGCAACCAATATAAGATCAAATTTTAGTTTACGTTTTAAAACATTTCTTGTCATTATAGTTAGTTCGATTGTGACTAATAAAAGGGAATATTAGAATTATATTTATGTTTTTATTACTTATATATAAAGGGAAGAGCAAAGGTCCTTGCGAATGCTCAAATCGCACTGTAGCTTTGCATAAAATACAGTATTTATGCCAGGCGCGCAGCCAGGATTTCAATTTGGGGGGGTTCGCAGAAAATTTTTCTAAATATTTTTTGTTTTTATTTTCGTAAAAAGCTTACAAAATATATAATTAAAATATATTTACATAAATATTTTACATTTTTATAAGGTGTACAAAGTAAAAAAAAAGTATTTTCGAAGGAACTTATTCAATTTAAAGTGCAATGTTAAGTCTGCGCTTGCTTTCAGCAAGTTTATTTAGTATGTCCTCTACAGTGGCTTGGGATAGCGTAGGGGATGCGTGCTATGCTCTTGATCCCAGAGTCGAGGTTCGATTCCCGGCACAGGCGAAACGGAGTGTAATGTTCCAAGCCTAGCATGGTTTTTCAAAATCGCATGTTAGGGGCACACTACATAAAAAGACAATACACTCACACAAACACAAGAAAACCTCCGTGGTATCACAATGGGCCGATTAACGGCCTAAGTGGCAGCCACTTCAACCTACCTACCTACCATGTCCTCTACACTGGGAGTAAGATCTCGATGGACGTGGAGGAGTGCTAAGGCATTTAACCTCTGTTCTGTCATTGTAGATCTAAGATAAGTTTTGAGTCGGCGGAGAGTTGAAAACGATCTCTCATTTTCACATGTGGTTATTGGAAGAGTAGCCAAAATAGTTAATAAAATAAAAATATTTGGTAAAATATCTTTTTTACAAAATTTTATAGCGTCAAACACTGTTTTTGGTCTTTCATTTTTTTCTAAATTATTAATTTTTATACCAAATAGTGAGCTCCATTTTTGAATCATCAAAATTTCCCTCTAAATCATCTTGATAAAACTGAAAGAGTTTTTTAAATTTGTCTAAAAAATCATCAACTTTTGCAGTATCGCTTTGAGGAATTAAAACTTGAAAACCAAGAAGAATACCTTGTGTTTTGAAAAGCGATTGGTTAAGTTGACAATAAATGCATCCACAAAAGGTAAATAAAGGGAAATACGATAATAATATTCAACATTTTAGTATGAAAATGTGCTTCGTGGTCCTGAGAATGTGCGAGCCTAGGTTTTTGCAAAATAAGTCCGCTTGATAAAGCTTGCTTCTCAGGTTTTTAAACAATTTCTGAAATTCTTCCTCAGCGTTACTTCTTAAGGTTTGAATATTCTCTAAGCATATATCTGCTAGGACAACAGCATATTTGAGATCAATGTTTCTCCTTGTAAATATTTACATAGAACAAATGTGTAACTAAAAACTTGGTTTATACAATGAAGAGATATAAGAAATTCGCCTTTTTGTAACGCACATTTTAATAAATTAGACTGACTTGAACATTTTGATCATTCCAAGAGGAAATTCGGTCAAGAACTAAAATTATTGCATCATAAAACTTAATAAAAGAGTTTGTAGGACGGCGATGTAGAAATGTAAGCTGTGTGGTGTATTTTTTCCTTATTTGGGGGGGGGGTTTGAACCCCAAAACCCCCCCCCCCCTGGCTGCGCGCCTGATTTATGCATAGCGACAACCCTTTTGATTGGCAATTTCATGACGTTTTCACATCCACTGGTGTCACGTTTTTGATAATAGAATTCCTCGTCGCTGTCCTCTTTTGATGAATTTTGCAAACTTTGGCTTCCTTCAGATTGCATGGTTTCTCTGATATTTTCAACTGTTTCCTGAGCTACGGCACTCCCTTGTGGCGATGGTTGTCCGACTAATTCTTGACGCGTACAACGGCTATAAGGCAAAAGCCGCCATCTGTTGCAAAGATCGTCTCCGACATTCATATTTTTGTCCATAACTTGAGAAAATCGCATGGCTTCGTCCTCATTTTTAATTATTTTTTTTTCTTTAAGGCTACGCAAAACACCGTTGCAGTTAGCGCACAGAGGCATTTTATATGTTTGAGTTGATTAGTGCGATTAAGACTATCAATGCAAGAAAGAATCATTTTCTTTACCTGTTATGGTATTGGGCTTTGGATGGCTGGTAGTTTTTAAAAATGCAGGGGAGAATTCTTCTACCGTTACAGGTAGACAGGTAGATCGATTCTGTTCACTTTCGGGTTTTATAGCTTTGTTTACATATTTCATAGATTAGTTGTTTTGCAATTTTTGTTTGGGTTAGATTTTTCAGTATAATTAGGGAATATTTGGACTGTGGTTAGAATTTTCTGTAGGATTAAGCAATTTTTTATTTTTCTTTGTTGTTTGTTAAACAAATTCACATGATATGACAATACGGAAAAATCATATTGATGCATACCAATCACAGGTATACCCGAGAAGTATGCAACATTTTTTTAACTTTGCCATTTGTTGCAGGCGTCTGAGCGTATTGAAACACAGCATACTTAATCCTGGTGTAAAACTCTATTTTAAAACTTTTTTATTAAGATAGTAGCATACCTCGAACAACAAAAAAATTTTAATGGAAAAATATCCTTCCACGGGAGCATGAATTGGTTTTAGCAAAATTACCTGAAAAATATTTTTGTAGTACTGTCCGAGTAATTTTCTTTATATATGCTTATATAATGAACATTCTATCTTTATAGTTGTCTAAGATATGATTTTTTTTTTAAATTTCTCTTAAAAACCCCCTTTTTCAAGGATATTCAAGGACTATAAGGGATCGAGAGCGAAAACTTCCCGAAAATTTAATGTTTTGCATATACCTAAACAGCAAAACAACTAAAGTTGAAATCGGCTTCCGGGGCAGAATCACTATGCTTATAGTGCTATACCCTTTTTCTACTCTATGGGCAGTAGATGATCATAATAGGCCCGAATATTTTGCTTGGAAAAATCGTATAAGCAGATTCTTAATATTCAGATTCTGAGTTATATTTTTTAACTGCGTCAGTTTACGGATTTTAGAGTAAAGCAGCCATTCTTATAAACAGTGGCTTAAAAACCGTTCACTTAACTTTATTTATGCATTTATTTCTGTATAGTTAAAACAAATCGAAGTTATCACATTTTTTAATAATCAGTAATCAGAATACTAAAATTGCGGATTTTTTAGTAAAAGTATTTGTAAAGAAGTAATCGGCGACACCAGGAGATTCGATTAGCTCATTTCCGTCCAGTTTTTCGAGTGTCGGGTGTAAATTTAATTTCATTTTTCATTTCATTTCATTTATTCAGTAGCATTGGTCGTACAGTTACATTAAGACCAGGTGGTCTTTTATTGTACTCTAATTTCTTAATTAAAAATTCAAAGTTGAATAATCCTATACTTATACTTATACTTATATATAATATTAATAACTATACCTTAAAACTAATTGAGGTTAAAATAAATAAATTCCAATTTCATACAATTTCACTTATTAGTTATACAGCAATTCATTTAACTTGCACTAATTGATAATTATTAAACTTAAACTTAACAAGATTTAGGAAAAATAGCGTATAACACATTGCTTAAATACGAGATTGTTCATTATGGCTTTTGTTTCATATTGAAGTGAATTGTACAAGCGGACAGTGTCAATGAAGAAAAAACGAGATGTGTTAAGACTCTAATATCTGGGTATTATCATATTGCGACTTCGCCTGGACGCCCCGAATTGCAACTTCTCATAAAGATAATTCGGTATCCGCAAATGTACGAGCTTGTGGAGAAAAGCGCATCTTCTGGCACTCAGGTAATTCGATAGCGTGCAGCCCAGCAACTTAGTACTCCACTCACTAATGTGATCACACGTACGTAGGCCAAAAACATACCGTGCGACATGATTAAATGCAACAGTCCAACTTATGCATAGAGCTAGAATCAAGTCTACAGTAAATCATTTCCGAGTAGGTTATGATCGGAAAGATTAGCTGGATTGCAAGGCGCTTTCTTACTTCAAGTGGTGTAAAGTCTGCCGAGAATCTGAGATTTCTTAAGATGAAATAAACTTTGCTTATAACAGCGTTAATGTGATCTCTGCAGGTTAGTGAGGAGTTCATGACAATTCCAAGGTTTCTAGCTTTATCCACAATGTTAAGAGCGGTATCACCAAGGGATACTTAAGTTTTTAATGTCAAATTTGGCAATCGGCAATACCATTGACTTCTGGGGATTTAACAACAAATAATTATTATGAGCCCATATGCTAATGAAGATCAAATCCTCATTTAATCTGAATGCTAAATCTTCAATAAGGCCTACCGGCCGAGAGAGATACAACTGGACATCATCTGCATAGGCATGAGCAACAACATTACGTAATCCAGAAAAAAGGTCATTTTGAAATATAGTGAATTGCAATGGCCCCAATACAGAGCCTTGCGGCACACCCGACATAACAGCGCAATACTCAGAGACGCAGTCATTAACTCTTACTCTCTGGAACCTATTTTTGAGGTAGTCGGACATCAAGCTTAAGGCACAGTGTGAAAACCCATAATTTCGTAGTTTATGCAGCAGTAACTCATGATTAACACTATCAAATGCCTTGGTAAAATCAAGCAAGCACAAGAGCGTCAGCTCACCCTCATCGAATGGGCTGCGGATATCATCAACTATCTTCATAATTGCTGTCGATCAACTGTGTTTTGGCCTGAAGCCGGATTGAAGTGGCCAAAGAATCTTATTTTCAGCAAGGTAATCCTGTATTTGTTCGGCCATCAACATCTCCAAGACCTTGGATAAGCAGGGAAGAATGCTTATAGGGCGGTAATCTGACGGGACAAGAGCATCAGATTTTTTTGCAACAGGAATGACGGTTGCCAACTTCCATGATAGGGGAAAAGCAGATACTGTGAAGCAGTGGTTTATCAGATGAGTTAGAGGGCAAAGTTCATACGGGAGAATAGATTTGACGAAATTAATGGGCAAACCATCATGTCCACAAGCCTTAGAGGTGATTCTCATGACACAGCGCCATACCTCAATTTCACTCACCATTGAAAATTCAAAACCCGGGGTTGTTTGATTGCCAACTAAGGTGGAACTAGGATTGGAAGGACAGAGAGGAACCGAAAAGTGCTCATTAAGCACACTCGGCTCTATATTAAAAAGAATTATTATATTAAATTTTTTTTTTTAATTTTTCAGTCATGATAAGTTTGCTGCAAACATTATTACTGACGCTCCCTGCAGCAAGGGCAGCCGTCCTCCGTTATTGTATTCGCAGACCCAAAGAAGCATAAGAAGGTTAATAGTTTCTAGAGCAGTTGATAATACAGAACAAGCCCGTAAAAAAGGTGGCTAAGACTCTAAACATAAACGTCGCAACCCAGACGGTACGCAGGTATCTTAAAAAAGCCGGTATGAAGGCTAAAATAAAGGTACGGAATAAGGCAATTACTTATGGCAAAAGACCGTGCGCAGCGTTTGAAATTTGCAAAATAACACCTTAATCGAGACGCAGAGCAATTGAAACTTGTGACATGGTCTGATGAAATGAAAATTAATCGAATGGGGTCTGGTGTCCGTGTTTGGTCATGGTTTGACAAGAAAATTGGTCCTACCGAGAGAAAAATTCAGGAAAGCTTGAAATTTGGTTGAGGATCTTAAGTGGTTTGGGGATGTTTCCAAGGCTCCAAAGTATGATTTTAAAGTAAAATCAATGGCATAATGAAAGCAGTCCACTATAATGACATTTAAAGGACTCTTATGTACCAAGTCTTGAAAAATTTGGATGTGAGCCAGGCAAAAAGTGACGTTGAAATGGCTCCGAGGCAGTGGCTTTTAATGTTTAGATTGGCCCCCACAGAGCCCCCGGACTTAAATCCTATAGAAAATTTATGGAACATCGTAAAAAAAACAATTTTGATGGGAAATGCGTGGTTTAAAGAAGGCCACACTAAATACTAAATACGACGAATGCTTAACGTTTAAAACATGTAATATCAACGCCTTTCAAAAGTGTTCACTTAAGACTAACTAAAACAAGTAAGGGTATTATAGTCAGGCGAGCCTGAAAATATAATATAATACCCGACACAGACACACATGTTCAGATAATTATTAGTATCAAGAGGTGTTTTAAGGTAATAAGGGGCCCCATATACCGACTTTCGTTAAAATTTTCTTCATGAAAACCGCCCCTTTGCAACGCATACTTTTACCAATTTTTTGGGAATAATAATCGGACGCTTAAATATACGCTCAAGTTCTACGTTTCATTGAAATATTTCGAAAAAAGTCCGATTTTGGGGCAGTTTTGAAATTTTTGTGACATACCCACCCAACAAGCAAAATAGGAAAATATGACCAGCGTTAGGTCTATTCGACCTATTTTGGTTATGTTTTTTACCTATTTTTGACAAAATTTTTGCGTTGAAAATACCCAAACTTCAATGTAAGTCTTAAAGGTCGAAAATCACATAAATTCGACCTATGTTAGGACTTTAAAAGTCAATGTGACTTTAAAGAAATATTTTATATTTTTATATAATATTATGTGTTTCTTTCAGTGAGTCGTGTTTTGCCTTTTAATTCAGAACCGTGCTTATATGTTGCTCGATAATAATTACGGGGGAGCATGTAGGATAGAAGTAAAAAGTGAGAAGGCGCTCAAAATCTCGTGTGGGATTAATTCTCTTTGCTAGTGCGCCGAGGGAATTTATATATTTATGTTTCCGAATTTTAATTTATTTCTTTATGTTTCTAAAAATTTGTTTTTATAAAATGTGTTTATTTCTGCCGTTTGGCAGAAAGGGGTTAAAAAAGGGTTAACCTTTAGTTTTTACATGTGAGAATTATGGATAATGGGCAAGTTTCATTACAGAAAATATTATTATTTTCTAGGGAATGTAAAGAAGAAGAATTCAGAAGAACATATATTTTCAAACAAGGCATCTTATAGCCGACCAGACCTCCACTTTTCTGTAAATCGCTTGCTGGAAAGCACGCACCAAAACCGAACGGTAGCTTCGTTACGTTGCGCGGATAGCAAACAGATAAACAACGTAGGCGACAGACATAAAGGAGTCTAGGTCTAACTCTTCTTCTTCCTTAATCCCTACAGTGTGTTAGAGCTATGCTGCGTTAACATATGCATACAGCACGAGGAAAAGAGAAGCATGCTATGGCAGCGAAATCTTTAGCTCTGCTGTGGTGAAATGCATTGCCACATTTATTTTTAATTTTGGGCGATTTTCGAGTAATTATTATTAAGTGGGGGAGTTGTGCGCACCGCGACCCATATTGGGGTCTATTGTGCTAGCCCCAATGCCATCTTAATTTACTATCCTGAGGCCCTTTATGGATTTAAGCACTCTGAACGGTTTTAAGACACTCCAAGATTTGTAGGGGGCAACAAGCGCCTCCCAAAAGTTAAGGATTCTGCGACTGGCCAGAGATGAACAGTCGCATAGGACGTGTTCTGGCGTTTCTTCGCCCATTTCGCAGAATCGGCACACCGATTCATTCATTAGGCCCATCTTTTTGAGATGATATCTCAATTTGCAGTGCCCTGTGAAGTATTCGGTAAGGATTTTAAGATCTTTCCTGGCGAGATACAGTAATCAATTAGAGATTTGTTTGTCGGGAGTGATGAATCTTCTGGCTTGCCTTTGACCTTTTGATTTCATCCAGGATGAGCGAAAGCTCTTTTCCTCCCAGTTCCAAAGAAGTTCTGTACCATGTGACCTTTGAAGTGTAACAGAAAGGTTCGGGCCCGATAAGGTGTCTTTGAGCTCCTCGCTTGGCGAGACAATCAGCCCTTGCGTTCCCTTCGTGCTCCTCATATCCTGGAACCCACCAAAGTGTTACTTTGTTGCTGTTTCCAAGCCCATTCAACCAGACTGAGGTAATTCTCTACTAGCCCAGATGTGACGTTCACAGCTCGAAGTGTAGTAGTGCAGCCTGACTACAGACAGGATATGGTATTGCATCCTTTTGTCTTCCTATTTAGACATTCCGGACGCAGACTTCTATCGATATAATTCTGCCAGAAACATGGTTGGGTAGGTACCAATTGGTATTGCTTTTTGGAATCTAGGTTCCAAAATGCATGCTCCTGTACTTCTGTTCTCAAGTTTGGATCCATCTGTGTAGCAGACTTGTGATCCTTTCTCTATGCCAAGTAAGATATTTTTAAAATCGCATCGTTTAGGGAAAGTTACACTAAACTTGCGTTTAAAATACACTTTACGTTGTATTCGATCTGGTATCTTTATTATTGGGTCTTCAGATACATTAAGCAGTATCGAAAGGTGCCCTTGAAGGATGGTTTTTGTCGTCCTATCCGGCCACACAGATGACGAGGTCATCCGCATATGCCTGCGCTGCAAATCCTTGCTCTTGGAGGCGGTTGAGAAGATCGTCAATGACTAGTATCCATAAAAGGGGAGATAGTACTCCACCTTGAGGACATCCTCTAGCGGCATTGATCGACTGCTTTTCACCTCCTAAGTCAATGGAAATTTTTCTGTTTTGCAACATGTTAATTACCCATTTAACTTTTAGGGGTGGAATAGCTTTGTGGTACATGGCTGTTTCGATAGCTTTGAAAGAGGTGTTATCGAAAGCCCCGGAGATGTTTATAAATGCACACAGGGCTATTTGCTTTGCCTGTATAGCATTTTCTATTATGGTAGTGAGGCTGTGTTTGGCAGTCACAGTTAACCTGCCAGGCTGGTAGGCTAATTGTTGTTTGTTCAGTGGTTGATTTTTCAGACAGCTTTGTCTTATATACTCATCAATAAGTTTCTCCATTGATTAAATGAGAAATGAACTGAAGCTTATAGGCCTGAAAGCCTTGGGAGTGTGTTCATTTGCCTTTCCCGGTTTGGGGATGAACACCACATTCACCTCACTCGAGTTTGATGGAATATGAGCCATTAATATGCTAGGTTTAAATATTCTCATCAATGAGTTGCAGTTGACCCACACCCCTGCCGGAGCAGGCATGGCAAGATGCCGTCTGGGCCAGAAGATTTGTATGGGCTGAAAGTTGAAATTGTTCCACTGTACCGTATGTAAGTTGATTATTTTCCCCGCAAGACTTCTGGCTCTGCCATTTGCTGCATTTGTTATGACAGTTGTTTGGCAAGGACGTTCAAACACATGAACGCCGCTAGGGAAGTGAGTTTCCAACAAAAGTCTTCCCGTCTCACGGAACGATGATGTTTAAACTACCATCTAGCCTCCTAGGGGTACCGAGCCTGTTTGAGTGATCCCTCGCGAGAGCTTTTGCAGACGATAATGTCAGGGAGATTCGACACCCCTGCTACACAGTGCCCTCGCCATGTGGCTCTTTTGGATTTCCTCAATAATTTGTTGTATTCTGTGAGGGCTGCTTTGTAGGCGGTCCATTCACCTGTTCGCTTTGCCCTGTTGAAGAGCTTCCTGGTGATACGCCTGAGCTTCTCAAGCAATTTGTTCCACTAGGGGACATCCCTTTGCAACCTTTCAGGTTTTCTTAAGGCATCTCTCCTCAAAAGCTCATTTGAGACCACTCTGAAGTGGTTGGGCTTCTGTTTAAAGCTCATAAGTTGAATTTATCATATCAGATGGGCAGTTAACATTCTGTTCTAAACAGAAGCGAAAGTTATCCCAATTTGTTTTCTTTGGGTTACGGTAAACTAGGGACTTCTCTGCTGGTGCATCTATGTCAAACCTGATTTGTCTATGTTCTGACATAGAGACTTCTTTTGAGACGTGCCAGTTTGAGATAACAGACAGTAAGTTGCGACTGGAGAGAGTTAAATCAAGGACCTCTCCCCTTGTGACGTTGACAAATGTCGATTCGTTACCCCGGTTTTAGAATAGTGATATTTTACTAATAATATATTCTAATAGTGACTCACTCCTTAAGTTGATGTTGGTACTACCCCATATCGTGTGATGAGCATTAGCATCACAGCCGACAAGCCATTTGAGGTTCCTCCTACTCCCAATACTCCTCGAGGGCCATGAGGTCCCTTTGTGGGTATCTCATTGGAGTCTCCGGGAAGGTAAGCTGACGCTATTACCACCTCTTGCTCTCCTCTGAGCGTTGGGATCTTTGAGATTATCGCTACCAGATCCTGCGCACAAAGCTCTGAAATGAGAAGAAAGTTAACTTTGTTCTTTACAATGATTGCAGTTCTTGGTCTGCAGTGATTTTTGGCAAAGATTGCCTTACCATCGCGTGGGTTGAGCCCTTGACGGTCCCGGCGTGAATCCAGGGTTGGGCAAGCGGCCTATTGGTCCCAGAATCCTTTTTGGTGGGAAACCTCCTGGCCTTTTAGGACCCAATTTTCCGAAGCCCGCCTTTGCATGAAATTGGAGGTTACCTTTGTAATGGCCTTCACCTTTCTAATTGGGCCTTCGGTCCTTTCCTGGGGAAACCCCTTTGAGGCACGTTTTTGCGACCCTTTTTGCTCCTTCCTCTTGCCAATAACCCTTTTTTTTTGCGCCCTCCCTCGCCCTTTCCGCGCTGGATATGGGTTCACAGGTGGGGCGTAAGAAGGGTTTTGGTGCTGCCAGCTGAAGGTGAAGGCGTTGGACGATGGAAGGAGATGGGCACCTCCTTCGTTTTCATGGGATCTGGAGCTTTGGTTTTTTCCCAAAGCTATGGGCTACCTTTGAAGCAACAAGGTACGGGGGGGGGGGGGGGAAATGGTTTTGTACATATATTTTCAGCACACATTGTTTGTTTCGACTTTTTTGTTGTTTTTTTTTTAATGGTTTGCGAACGTGTAACATATTAAGCCATCTATTTAGAAAGAAACCGCTGTTTCTAGCGACCAATGAATGTATTTATAAAAACACTTTTGGTCGCTGAATCCGAATTCCGTGGTCTAAATTGGCCTCGAACGTCCCGGTTTGACCCTAACCTCAAAAAAATTTTTAGTCAAATTCATGGCAATGGTTAGGAGAAAAAAAGTAATTAAATTTCTTAATTTGCAATTTATCTATAGAAAATTAATCAATTTCAGCAGATAAAAGCATGAATAATTAAGTTTTATAAAAAATAAATTCAAAATTAAGTTTTCAAATTATGTTTAATGTTCAAAATGTTGTTCTTTTTTATTACAAAATTTGGATATATATTTAGAGTTCCTTATCAACTTCATCATCATCATCGTAATCATCATTATCAAAATCTAGATCTTCATTATCATCATCTCCAACACAATCATGATAATAATCTTCATTACCATCACCTTCATCATCTTCATCTACTTTGCTTTGTCTCGCCAGTTTGTTAACTGAGCACTGGTGGCGATTTTAGCAGATCTAGTGTCTTTTTTGGCCAGTTTTTTGAAACCTTTGGGAATTTCCTAAAAACTTGATATAAAAGGATCAGATCTAGCAAAATAAACATATTCAAAAATGTCCCTATTTTGATTTCTCAAGGCAGACTTTATGCGAAAAATTTCTTTCTAAACTTCTTTTAAATCTTTATTTCCAGCTTCTTGTGCTTCTTCAGACAACTGGCCAATTGGAAGTAACACGTTCCATACTTTATCTGTCCCATGAATGAGGAACTTAAGCACAGTAGGTGACTAATTGTACCATGGACATTTTTCTACAAAATATCTGGCTGTATCGTGTGCATATATTCGAAATTTCCCGTCTTCTATTTCATGACCAGAAGCAATCACAATCAATATAATATGCTTGTTTTTATCAAAGTCTCCGATATCCCAGTAATATGAGCCGACAATTCTGCATTGCGAACGAAACGTCTAGCCGTTTTTATTGTCATTGGAATTACCATATCCTGGTTTTGGCTGATCAACCAAAAATCCTGCCTTTTCTTTAAACGCCATTTGAATTCATGATTTATTCTCAGCCACAATCTGTTTTTCGCGCTCCGATCGAGCCTGGCATGTTTTTAAAGGCAACTTATATAACAAATGTCACGTTCCCATCTCCAACGACAAGTGTCAACTCGGTTGGTGAACTCCATGCACCCTGGCAATCCACCCACATCCATCAACTCAGCTTTCCTAGCTGGTCGTCAACACGGTGGGTGCACTCTATGCACCCTTGCAATCTATGCACATCCTAGCTGCTTAAATTCGTTGTTTCCGCAAACAAAACCGCTAATATTATATGTGTTTCTTCACACATCAGCAATTCCTGCGTGCAATCCACTGCTTTACCGTTTCATCGAGCTTCTTATGCTCTCCAACACCGACTCAATTACATGTGATCCTACACACACATCATAAAAGCCCAGTGTTCTTAAGCCGAGGCCCGTAATTATCAAAAAATTACATTAATAAACGTTTCTATACGTCGGAATATGCTCTGTGTTATGTAATTGTGTTAAATTAGGTGTAAGATTTTAAAAATTATTGATAGACTCCCTGCAGGAAGTCTGTCGCCATATGGCCCCATGTCTATATTGACGTCAATATAGACAAGAGAACTAGTGACAACGTCATCGTATTTTTAAGGCGGTTGTCATTATAGAAACTGTTACTGTCAAGAGATATAGTTCATCTCCATTGACCATGTCAACAACGTGTCTCCTTTGTAAAATGTGCCGCAAAATTGAACAAGTTAGAACTCGTTTAAAACTTAAATGCAAGCTATTTTTATCGAAAGCGGAAAGTATAAATTAATATAATTAATTACTGGTGGACTAGCGAAAAAGTACTCCTTTTGTCTACATAATAGTACCGACCGTCACTAGTTCGTCAAATAGTTTTTCGGTTCTACTGTCGACATTCAATGACAACTCCAATGTTAAATGTCTATAGCGCAAAGCATTGCGGTGGGTATAGCTGGTCAGTAGTACTGTCGACGCGGTTCATTAGTGAAAGAGTATAGATTCACTATTGACATTTCCTGCAGGGCTCCTATCCTAAAGGAGTGATCCAATAAATAATATATAATGTTTTTAAGAAAAAAAGTGTCAACCACCTTTTTTAATACAATTAAGCATCTACATCCAAGATCTACATATATTCAATACGAATAGAACACGTTAAAACGGCAAAAGCCAAAACCAAAAACAAAGACATCAAACGAAAATGTTTTTGAAGAAAAAGATAATTTTTTTTCATCACGAGCTTATGTCGAATATCTTGACTTTCTCTTAAAAGGCAAAAAAGGGCATTATGATTTTTCGCACAGCCCTTTTTAATTGCATAGTTAACAAAAAAAAAAGAATTAAGGAATAATAAAGACATATATTTTACGATATGTCTACGTAAATATGAATAATACGTTTATTTTCTAGACTCCAGCAAGAAAATTTAAAAAAAAAATATTTACACACTTACTTTTCTTATTACTAGTCTAAAAAGTTTAATAAATACCTGAAGCTGAAGGCTATATACCACGATTTTATTTCAACCTAACATAAAACTTTTTTCACAGTGCCCCTTTTCAAAAAGCGAAAAATCACGATCTATCACCAAGCGCAAGCGTACATCGAATGAAACATCAACTTTGAAGCCATATTAGTAGATAACCAATTACGCTACATCCGTTTCTTATTCTACATTGAACGCAGAATTTTATGCAGTTTTACACATAAACAAAAAAATTTTCAAACATGAGAAAAAAAAAATTTTAATTTCGGCTCACTTTTGGAATCAAATACCCCACTGTGCACCGTCTCCCCCACCACCCATATAAGGGATTCGGCACAGGTATTATTTGTCACCTCCAATACGAGTATACAGCGAAATTCCAAAGACAAAAACTCGCACCCAAGTAATAAGCTTTAAATCAGTTTTCACTTTTTCCTTCATTAGGGGTCGTTAAAAAAGCGTAATTTTTCCCCCTGTTGTTTAATAAGGAGCATTTCTCCTTTCCCCTTTACACTCTTCAGCATTCCAAACCCCCCTCCGCCGCACACCTCCCAAATTTTTTTTTTTTCTTTAAAACAAAGCAATGTAAAATAATGGATAATTTAAGTTTTAATTTGTGATTGGTAGATATTAGTTATAAAAAGCAAAAAAAGAAATGATAAAGAAAAACTTTAAAATTAAAAAAAAAAGAATTTTTTTTTGAAATTTCGCTTGTTTGGAAGAGCTGCAGTCTGAATCTTCTGATATAAAATGCTCTAAGTCGATGTCAAAAGAGCTCTCAAAATCGATGTAATCATTTTTTTCTGGCAAAATGTAATCTTTTATTTCTTCTTCAGAGCATTGGTTTTTTGACTTAAATTTTCTATATTGAACAATTGTTGATTCTGAACACTGTAATAAAGATTTAAGGATCTTTGTTGGCTGCTTTCCTGGAAACATTTTCGAGCTTTGTTAGCCTTGCACTTCGTAAGTTTTTATGGCGGGCTACAAGTGCATCTTCCGATAGCATACCAATCAACAAGAAAAAAACTTTTTATTATTTTGATGCCATGACATAGCACCTTATGGACCGTAACTGGCAATGCGCAAATGCATTTGCTTCTTTGATAACACCAAGTACTTTAAAATACGCCACATCACTAGTAGAAGAATACAGCAAAGAGATAGAGAAAAAGAGCAACTTGTGCTCAGCGCGCAAGCAATGTTTTAACTCTCTTCTCTCTTGAATCAAGTAGCATACGCCACTTATTCTCATCGACTCTTGTTTTTCATACGATGCTATACCGGCAAATGCCAAAATAACTGTATGGTTCTAGCTTGTATTCCAAGTATTTGCGTGCGTCGCTAATTGTGTGGTGTTTTATAGCGAACGAGTCAGTTGCTTTTCTTCCTTCGTAAGTAGCGTTGCTTTTTTAAGTAGAAAAATGGAAATTGATGAAGTAAGTTAGCATTTAATTATTGTTTTATTTTAAATTTCATTTGCTAAAATGCTTATAGGCAACAACCACTGATTCGTTTGTTAATAGCAACGTAAATAACGATTTGAGTAACACCGCTATAAAAGCAAAAATTTTGAATGGCGATTTTAAGCTGGAAGAGTTGAGTGGGAAAAAGCAAAGCTTGGCAAGTTTTTCTGCAAAATAAAAAATGAAGCTGGCGAGGATCTTCCAAACATAGTTGGCATGTCGAACTTGCTTCAATGTTTACAAGAATTGCAAAAAGACAACTTCAAACCTTCTTTAAAACATAAGTGCTGTATTGCATTAATAATGAAAAGTAACTGTGAGAATGGTTTTAAAAGTAGATGTTTCTGCAAATATAAAAAAAGAAGGACTAGACATAATTACGGAATGGGTGAAAAAAAAATGCAGGCCTTACAAAATTGTCGAAGGATCCCGGTTTTACATAAACTTGCAGACTATTTTGTTTCAATTGGTGCCACTTATGGACGACATGTCAATATCCAAAGCGCGCTGCCACATCCAACTACAATATCGAGAAATATTGGTGATATTTATTTAAAATATTTTGACGCAACAAAAAGCTGAGCTTCAATGTGTCAAGGACAACGGATTTGGTATCACAACGGACCTTTGGACAGAAAATTTCATAAGGAAAACATATTTTGCATTAACTGCCCCATTACATAAAAAAAGGGACATAAATAAGCAAACTTCGTGGCCTTAAGTCTATGAATGGAGAAAAAAAAAACACAAGTAAGAAAAAAAGCAGCTTCCAGACCGTCATACTTAAATCAAATCGTCGATTTTTTATATATATATACGTTAAGATAGTTAAATTATTATTTTACTTTTAAAATTATATTTTCCAATTTTAATTTCACGCATAAATATCCATACCAAAGTTTCAAAACTCCTCGAAGAATTCGAATATTTTGCTTGATAATTAAATTCATAATTGTAACGGACAGAGGTTCGAATATGGGTTGCTGCTTTTCGTTCATATAACCATCTGTTTTGTATTAACCATCTTCTTCATAATGTGGTTCAGAAGTCGATCGAAGAATGTGAAGATGTAGCAAACCTATGTCATCTTTCTACGAATGCCATACAAGCTGCCTGCATAAAAGTTCATTGTATGCACACAGATATTGTCATAAGCGCTGTCTACCCCTCCCTCCGAGATACTTATTAAAACTGCAAATTTTGAAAGACTTTTTTCGATATGGGGCCCAAAATTTATAGCTGGAGGGGATTTTAACTCTAAACAAAACCCTGGTGGGGCTCAAGACTCTCAAACCCTAAAGGGATAGAACTTTATAAATGCGTGACTAAAACAAAACCTAGCAACAATTCAACAGGTAAGCCAACTTACTGGCCAACCGACAGGCGCAAAATACCCAGACCTCTTAGACTTCTTTGTATACGCCGGAATCAGTCAAGATCATCTTGCCATTGCAGAAAGCTTCGACTTAAGTTCTGATCATTCACTTTGCTCTACTCACATATAGCACAGCACTTGAAGCAATGCGAAAAACTTGCAGACTCCATCACATCGAAAACAAATATAGAGGGGCTTTTCAGAGAAAAATTGACAATGATTTACGATTGGATATTTCGCTGAAAAAATGGAGTCGAAATTGATTTTGCAGTGGAAATTCTTGACCAAAACTATCCACGAA
>CM035806.1:57458628-57510442 GCA_020466095.1 Chlorops oryzae | reverse complement strand
AATGCAAAAATATTTATTAAAAAACAGTTCAAGTGTTTGGTTTGAAAGTTAGAGTACTTGGCTGAAATACTTACACTGTTAAAAAAGAACAGTTTACGTCTTTGGTTTAAAGGGAAAGTCCTAAGCTGAAATACTTACACTCTTGACAAGCAACAGTAGACACTTTTTTCGATTGCCACACCTTTGTCCAAAAAAGGGAATATCGTCGAAATAAAGAAGTAATTACACAATATGTAGATATAATTTAAGTTTTATTTAATCAATTAAGATATATATATATATATATATATTTTGAATTAAATAAAATTATTAAAAAACTTAAAATATTTATTTAAACCTAAGAACGCGATTTCCGTTATTTAACACAGTTACGATGTCTTTCTGCATATGTACCTACAAATCATACTTACTCCATTATCACTTCGCCACTTTTTAAGGTTATGCCCAAATTTTATCTTATCAGCAAGAAGGTGGCGCCTGGTAAAGATCTCGTCGATGTCGCATATTTCCAGCACTCCCAGCAGCTCCAATTTATTTATTCTGCACTCCGCCAATGCCGTAATACTCTCCATGGATAGGCCCCATTCCACATATAACATGAAAAGCTCATTTGCCACTTTAAATAATTCATTTTCTGATGCAACATCATTTACTCCTGCCATCCTGCCTCCCGTCGAACTCACAAATGACACGTGCATAAGAAAAATTTCACCAAAATGACAAAATTGACAGTTGCTCTGTCAACTCAAATACTTTTCTTTTGATTTAACAGTTTGCTCTTTTAGCTTAGTGTCCACTTCAGGCACGTAGCCAGGATTTTCAGACGGGGGGGATTTTTATATTTCCAATTTTTTTTATGCTACAATTTACATTCTTTCGAAACAATACGTCAATGAAACCGATAGTCGTAAAAAAAGTATAAAAAGTAAGAAACAGAACTCCAAAAGAAGAAGCACCATAGTGTACGTATAAAAGTTGCTGAAAATTTTATAACTTAAACCAAACCAAACAATCATTGCTGATTTTATTAATTAATAGTTTTAATAATTTTTTACAATCAGAACAGAGTTTACCCGAGAGGGTAGTTGATCGAGAGTGTGTTTTGCTGTGGTTCAGTGGTATGGAAAGTTCCAACAAAATCGACATACCAATATCAAGTACATCAAGAGATAATAAAAATATTATTTCATATTACACATTTAATAACCAAAATTTACATTTCATTAAAAAAAAAAAATCTTTAAAACTTCTGAAAGTAGTCGGTGAATATAGTAAATCCCGATACTTGGTTAAGCCAGATTGTCTTAATTTATTTTTTCGATCTCAAAATGTCACCAAAAATTAATTTTTGGACTAATATTGAAAAACTTTCGTGATATTCCTACAGAGTGAAATATTTACTTGAAAAATTTCGAGTGGGTAAAATACCCGTGTAAACGGCGTTCTGCCGTGCCTGTATTTGATTATTTGCATACACAACTGCACATAAAAAGTTTACGATTACGAAAAAATTCAAAAATAATCGGGATTATTTGTGATTAATGAAAAAATTCAAACTATTCAAAAAATAAAACTGTTATGGAAAAAAAGAGAGGCGAAAAAATCATCACTTTCAAAACTTGGGAGGCTGAAGATTAATATATGGAAGGGATCGCATTGAAACTAACTGTCGAAATCCGTGATGATATTAAATAAAAATCCTAAAATACAACTAAAACAGTTATTTTTCAACTGAAAAGAAAAAAATTAGAATGAAAATCTTAAAAAGAGATTTTTATTTTTCGAACCAAAAATAACAGTTATTAAAGATGTTTATTTTTTCAGTCCCATTTAACTGTTATTTTGCAACTTTTATTTAAAAGTCCGAAAATAAAAGTAATTTTCGGATTTTTATTTTTTCTGTTGAAAATAAAAATCCTTTATAAGTAATTTCTAAAATAACGGAAGAAATTAATTTTTGTTTCTTTCAATGCACAAAAAAAGACAAAGTTTCATATAATTAGGTGGTTTTTCCGAAAACTGAAATGCTGCCTGTCGAAGCTTAGGGGATGCGTATTGGCCTAACACCCGAGAGACCAGAGTTCAATCCTCAACAAGCGCAATCAGCAATTGTTAAAAAAAAATCTATAAATAGAACCAAAACGAGACGCAGAGAAAAATAAAGAGAAGTGAGCACACGACAGCGAACAGCGCTCTGCGATGACAATGTCATTGGTGATGGCCTGTCCCGTTTGTGTAGAAATGTCACTAAAAGTGTCTTACAAATTGTCAGAGGTATCGGCTCCGATGTCACGCTGAAAGCATAGGTGATGTCATGCGAACTATTCCTGCTGGGTTGTTATCTTTGTATACCCCATATCATCCAGCCACGGAAAACAATGAAATGAAATAAAATAAAAAATCAAAATCATATGCGTATATCCAAGGCTATGCTTTGACTTTAAAAGAAGCTGCGAGCTGAGTATACCTAAAATAATTGATTTCGAAGTCTTTGCATTCTAAAAAAATCCGTATAGAAATTTGCGGGAAACACACCTAATTATATGAAACTTTATGTCTTTTTTTGTGCATTGAAAGAAACAAAAATTAATTTTTCCCGTTATGTTAGAAATTACATAAAAAGGGATTTTTATTTTCAACAGAAAAAATAAAAATCCGAAAATAACTTTTATTTTCGGACTTTTAAATAAAAGTTGCAAAATAACAGTTAAATGGGACTGAAAAAATAAAAATCTTTAATAACTGTTATTTTTGGCTCGAAAAATAAAAATCTCTTTTTAAGACTTTCATTCTAATTTTTTTCTTTTCAGTTAAAAAATAACTGTTTTAATTGGATTTTTTTAAAAAAAGTTTAAAAATAATAATTATTAAATAACTTTTTTAATATCTCTTATAACAGTTACGGACCCTGCATTTAAATGATGCAATGGTGCTCAAAATTTGAAACGGAATTTTCTCGAAATCCTTTTGTGATATAATTTTTTTGATATATTTCAATTATTCGGAAGACAAAATCAAACGGAAGCACAAATAAATACAGGAGGATTTCGTTGTAGAACAGTGTGATTTTCATACCTGCTTAAATCGAGTGGGCAACACTGAAGCAGCGCTTAGACGTTCATGCATCTTGAATGGATTTTTATTCTCGATCACGATATGAGAACAATCTGCCATTTGGACATTGCTCGTCGAACCTAGTAGAGTATGTTTGAACTTCTGAGCTCCGCTCCAATTTTGTCTTCAATGTAACCGTTTCCGTTTTGGCTTCTTGAAGTTTTAATTTGTGCCAAAGAGTGCATTGGAAATACAACACCCAAAACCCCCCTTGGCTACGTCCCTGGTCCACTTCAATCAAAATGTTCGTTTCCATAAGCAGCACACGTATAAAAAACGAAGCGGAATTCAATCGGAAATTTCATTCGATAACTTTTCTTTTGCCTGATTCCACTCAAAACGAAATGCAAAAAAGTACTTTGGAGACTTCAAAAAGCATTATTTTTCGTTAGAGGTAGCACTGACGAAGCGAAATAAAGGAACTGACATTTATAGCATGTTTCCACATAGTGCATTAACTATATGCATTAAAGTTAACGCATATAGTTAATCACTGTCGTTTCCACTTGCGCACTGTGCATTAACTAATCAGCTGATTTCGTCGGAAGCTGCTGTAAAAAAAGTGAAAAATACCCCTTTCTTATATTTTGCTAGATATAAACGATATATGGATATATTACAATTTTCATTTGATTTCAATGTGTGAAATAGCTTAAATATTTTTACTTATTCCTTGGATTTTCCATTTTCAATTTGATTTTTATTTTAGCGGTTCATTTGATTTGACAGAACGGTTGTTATTTTACGTACTTTTCTATTCAGGGGTGCAATTTTTCGTAACATTTGGAAGCAAGTCCAAATGCAACCATGCTGTTTTATCTGCGTTAAATTTTAATGCATGCATTATTGAGGTGATTAACTTGACATTTTTGTATGGATAATCACATTTTTAATCATGCGTTAACGAGTTGATGCAGGTAATTGAGTTAATGCACTATGTGGAAACATGCTATTATTTCGTTCGAAATTTGTTGAGCGCATCGAAAGCATTTGGGTAGGTTGAATGTTTTTCTAATTCTTGCACTGAAACTCAATAGATTCAATCAAAATCGACTGGAAATCTTTTTTCCAGAAGAAATGACTGACGCATTAATCCATTTTCAAAAATTTTGTTTGTTATTTATTGCTGCTGAAAAACTATCGATGGTACGACCGATATAATCAACAATTTTTATTTTTCTTAACCATCGATGGATCTAAGTCCCCATGGGTGATGAGTCAGCATCAGTTAGTCAATATTACTAATCTCTAATTAAAACAATCGCGAATACTTGGTGATATGAAATATTTTCCATTTATATAAGAGGGAAAACATTTTTCAGAGCGTTTCAAAAACCATCGAAACTATCGATGCTCACAGTATCGATAGTCTTGCATCTCTAATTTTTTCGATTCTACACTACGTGACGTCAAAACGAAATAAAGGTACAGGTCTCCAAAAAAATTTTTGATTGAAGTGGACACCGACCTTTTAGCTCAAACGCTGTAGCTTTTAATTTAACAGTGCGCTGGTTGCTTAAAAAAAGGACAACAGTTGCCTTTTTAGCTCAACTACTATTCCTTTTGTTTTGACAGTTCCAATCTTTCTTGCACAGAAAAAATAAACAGTTTTGCGCTCTCAGCTCAAATATTTTGCTGTTGTTTTAGCAATGTGCCAGTTTTTGACTGCAAAGTTCTTAGCTCAAAAACTTTAAATTTGGCTCAAAACCTTTTTCACTCAACAGTTATTTCCTTGTTGCGTTAAAAGCGGCACAGTTGCTAAAAAAGTATGAAAGTATTTGATCTAAATATAAAAATTTTCGATCAAATGTTTTGCATTCGATTCAAATATTTTTATGCTACAGTTTTTCAACTGCGATACTTCTTGATACGAAAGTGCTTATTTTTCTGTGTGTATAAGCTTATATGGCAGCCCTTAATATAATATAATATACAGGGTGTTCCATACTCAATGGAACAACAAAAAGGGGGTGATAGGGGAGGTCCAGACGGACCAAAAATCGTTTGGCAGGGGGGGTTGCAAATGAACCCCTAAGGAGTTACATGCAAAAAACAATATTTTGGTTTTTTCACTGGTGCTCCTCACTTACAGGCCGTAAATTCAAAATCACATATGATATGAAAAGCTTGGCGGTTTTCCGTTAACACTGCATACTACGATTTTAAATAATTCAACTCCGTTTTCTCTGGTACCACCATCTAAGCCTAAAATAGTGTAATTTTGGCTTTTAAAGTGATTTAATTCAAAAGAAATACAATCAGGCCTCTTTTTTTTCTCTTTTCGAAAACTTTGAGTTTTTCTCTTCAATTTGATACCATGGTTGCTTAAAAAAAGTTTCACAATCAATGCAAAACTAAGGTTTGAAAATAATTATTTTGTATTTTTGACTCCCAAAAATTTTATTTTAATCAAATTTATTGAGCACACTTTTAGGCAGCATGAGAAAAAGAAAAATCTAAGAAATTTAAAAATTTCTGAATACTGTTTTAGTTTGACATATCCGCCTAAAAGTATGCTCACCAATTTAGTCGAATTCTTTCCGCTCCTCTAGCTCCTTACGAGTGCAAGATGGGCCCCCCTTTCTATACAAGTTTTTGCTTGTATGGGTTCCCCCTATCACCTCCTTTTTTTATCCATTGAGTATGGAACACCCTGTATATGGTTTGTATACCCGACAGACTCTATATCCAGGGTATAATGCGTTTTTGCTATTGAGTGTAATAAATCCGAGCAATTCGAGATATACCATACAAAGAATATATAGAAATGAACAGCTTCACCAGGATATTCGATTTAGCCATGCCATGTCTGATTGTCTTTCTATATACAGTTTTCCTATCGAAGGACTTCAGCTTCATCGAAAATTGAGCTAGAGGTGAGTATTAGCATGCATGTCGCAAAAATGGCTCTAAAATCAGAATCCTTCGGGATATTTCAAAGCAGTTTGGAGTTCGAGCTAAAACTTAAGCCAACAATTAAAAAAATATAGGCGTAGGTAACTTTTTTTCTGAGTCGGGTATTGCATTATCAGGTTCGCCTGACTATAACACCCTTACTTGATTTACTTTTGGTGTAGCATTTGTACAGCAACGATGTGAGCTAACCTACAAGCTTGTGCAACGTAAAAATGTTCTTATTTTTTCTCAGAAATTCATGCCTTCAAAGTCAATTGTTCGTTCAAGTAATGTCGCGACCAATAGCGCAAGAAATTTTCGTCTGGCTTTTAGGATATAAGCAAAAACAGAATCAAGAAACATTACCGGTGGCGCACAGTTATTTGAGCCTATCCAAAAATTTGGTAATAGGAGCAGTGTTCCAATCTTTATGAATGTTGATGTGTGGTTGCTGATTCTAAAAATTTAATTAAATTTAATGCACATCTTATAACTTTCTCAGAAATCACGTTTATATTAAAAATTTTAAGCTTTTTCAAATATTGTCAAATATAAATAATCAAAGTATTCTGCCATATGGTCACCGCCACGATCTTATAACGTTACATTCGTACGGCATTTTTGCTAGGTGCGTCAAGCTGCACCCCCCTTTTCTTGAAATCAAAAAATTTTTTTCTCTGAATTACGTGCTTTTTATGTGCTATTTTGTGCTCGTCCTTGTCAGATTTTAAGGACAAAAATAATTTGTATGAAAGGGGGGTGTAGCTTGACACCGCTAAAATTGGCACTTAAGAAATTTTTCGAAACATCGTTTATAGGTGGGAATTATGTGCTTTTTATGTACTCCCATTCTATGGATAAAATAAATTTTTATTTCAAAAATTTAAGGATTAAATCGACGAAAATTTATTTTGGCAAATAGGTACATTTTACCAAAAAATTCCGAATAAAAAAATATTTCCATTCGACTTTTAGGGCGATATTAGGTCAAAAAATTACCTGTTTTGTTGCCTTTCTGCCCTATAAGTCGAGATGCATTGATTATTCGACTTTTAAGTCGAAATGCCTCTGAAGGAAAAACACAAAGCTAAAAAAAAAACGTATGCCCTATTTTGACCTAAAAGGACCATTATGTAAAGTAACGTTGAGAGAATAAGAAGTGGAAGTTTTAATTAATGCATTTTTATTCGGCCAGAGTAAAATTCCATTTTGTTCCCAATTGCTAGGAACATATGCATGCTCTAAATGCGAAGAAGCACCGCGAGTTTTAATGAAAGCTAGAAGTAGCATAAAAGAGCTGAAATTGACGGAAAAAGCTATAAATTTCCGCATGCCCGCTCTCGATGTTGCATGCTCGGCTTATCCGTCAAACTGAGGCAAGAGCGTAAGCAATACATGTGAGTGGCTGTCGCAAAAAAAGTTTAAATGCCTATTAGGTAAGGAAATGAAGGAAATTCGACTTTGTGGCCCGATTTTGCGTTCCGCCATGTCTTTCGAATGGCGGATTGAGAATTCTTCTTCTGCATCTGTTTTTTCTATATGAAAAATAATTTTTTTTTAAAGAAAAATTTATTTAATTCACATCAATGAGATGGCCCCTGAAAAATGAAGGAGTACAAGGAACACTTTCACCATAAATCCAAGCTCCCATATACATTAAGGTTTTATGAATCGCAAAATATTTTTTACTCAAGTCCATATTTTATTTATTATTCATTTCATAAGACATACTTGATAGAAAATCTTTCGTTCATTGTTGTATTGAAGTAATCCGTATGAATGAGTAAGATCTTATCTATTTATAGATCTCTCTCCCTTTTTGTCGTTTCGTTTTGGGTTTGGTGTTGTTCAAGCTCCTTGCTTTTTGCTTGATTTTTTGCAACAAGTTCCGCATTTCGAACCTCCAGCTCCTTCAAGCGAACCCCCATTGACCTTCTATTATTTTCAAATAGGGCTATGTGCGCTTTAGCCTTATTTTCGTTTTCAAAAGCTTTACGTAGTTCCCTTTTTTCGATTGTAATGCAGCGAAATAGGTTGCATAAAATCGCTTCGTAGTGCTTTTGAGGTTCATTGACCTGCAATGAATGAGTCTTCAGTTTCAAGATTGTGTGTGTATATCACTTATATCACTTATATGGTTTCTTTTTTCTCAAAAATAATTTCTTGTGCTTTCGATGAAATTTTATAAAAGATTCCATCAAATATTACTGTCATGGTTATTCAATAAAAAATTTCACGCATAAAATCATTGAAAAGCAGGTAATGCTGTAATAGTCAGCCGCAACTTACCATACAATACCCGACAGATCCGATCAATTATCTTTATACTCGCTAAACGGAGGCTTAAGAATATCCTAAAACTCGCAAATTTATTGAAAAATCGCACACACAAATCGTTTTTGGGCCATATTTGGATTGCCATGACAGACCCTAGTAGTGGAGGTACCCTAAATATTTGACTTTCGTTCAATTGCCACTTCAATTTCAGGCGCAGGGTGAAAATTTTCAAAGAACGCCCCTCTGCCACCCCCACTTTTCCAAATTTTCGAAATACAATTAATTTCCATTAGACATCTTCAAATACCGAATTTCATCAAGACATCTCAAAAACTTGAGGGTCTAAAATATTTTTGTGATTTCCATAACATACCCTAGTACTGCAGGCACACTTTAAAATGGTCCGATCGTGTTCATTATAGAACTTATTAATCTTTATGTCCCTGTGAACACGCATGCCAAATTTCGTCGGGATAGCTCAACTCCTTCGGTAAGAAAATTGTATACAGACAGACGGACAGCCAGCCGGACATAGCTAAATCGAATCTCGTGGTGACGCTGATTATTTTATAAACATTTGGTATGGTCTATCTCGACTGGACACAAACGCAATATCCGATCGGCACAGAGTGTCGGGTATCAAAAGAAAAACCCAACACCAGATTTGAGCCCGCGGCCTACAGATTGCTAGACAAGCGCTCAACGTGCTCATTTCAAATTTGCAATAAATTTCGTTAATAAGTGCAACAAACGATGATTTCAAGGGGTCGATTTGTGCTAAGATAATCACTTTATACATTAGCTTGTTTATAATTATCTGGTAACGCTGTTCCTGTCAGTATAAAGTTTGACTTTCCTCTTTGTTACATTTATGTTTTTTTTTTTTTTGCTCTCCCTTTTGTTTCCGGCTTTTGATAAATACGCAAGTCTTGTGCTAATTTTTCGCTTGAGTTTTTTATAAGTTATTTTTCGAAGCATTATTTTATAAAACATATCAACTTTAAAACATTATTAACGTTTTATTAATTGCGGAGGGTTAGAGTTTTTACTCTCAGCTCCTTTTAACAGGTTATGGGTCAAGCGCTTATACCTTTGCAGTTTTATGGAAAGAAACAATTCTTCACCGGAAGAAATCCTAGCGGATTCAGCAGTCTTTATAGAAAGCGCCATCGAGAGAAGCAATTTTGAGACTTTTGAGATTTAACAATTCAAAGTATCGCTGTAACAAGTGTGAGTGAACAAAGAGTTTACCATATTCATCGTTTTAACGGACAAAACTATCAATTGTGGCGTCGTCAGATGCAAATTTATGTATCATAAAATGAAGTGAAGTCGTACATAATAGGTACAGAGCAGTGAACAGCGCAAAACTCCCTGCAATGGGACGAGAAGGACGCAGAAGCAAAAGCTATTATTATGAATAATAATAATAATAATTTCTTTATTAGCTCTTCGCTATTATTTGTTTGTGTACATACATATATCTTACATCATTACAATTAATACAATTACATATTACAAATTCCTTACTTTTATCCACTCGCTTAGTTTTTTCTTAAAAATATTCAATCTTTTTTCGTTTTTTATTTCTTGGCTCAGCCCATTATATTGTTTTATCCCCTTATAAAAGATATTATTTTGTGTTTCTTTTACATTGGTAGTCTGAAGTTGTTTTTGTTCCTTGTGTTATATGTATTCGTTTCAGTTACTTTTTTAAGATTTTTCTTCAGATATTGCGGTAACATATCTTTATTTATTTTGTGTATAAAAATTAATGTGTTGAATATTAATCTTTGTTTTACTGACTGCCACATTAGCATGTCTAGCATACTTGTAATATTTGCATATCTTTTTAGTTTTAAAATTATTCTCATTGCTTTGTTTTGTACTTTTTGTAATCTATTTAAGTTTTGATCGCTACATAGATATAATATACTTGAGCAAAAATCTATATGTGGTGCTATAATTGTTTTGTATATTGTTATTTTTGTTTCAATGTCCAATTTTTTACTTATTCTACCTAAGTTCACTTTTTTCGCTATTTTTTAACAACATATTCAAAATTTTCCTTAAAATCTAATTTGTCATCAATAATCAGTCCTCGATATTTTGCGGTTGTTACTTTTTCTATTTTTTCATTGCTCAATTCTAAGTTTTGTAAGCCTAGTATGCTATGCATTCTAAAACTAATCTATAAGGTTAGTATGCTATGCAATCTAAATTGTGATTTTAAAAATTAATGTGGGAAACAAAAAAACAAAATAGAATAAGATAATTTTGTTGAATTGTGGAAAAACTCTCTTATTAATAAAGGAAATTCTCCAACAATAAAGGAGTTTAAAGCTCAGGTGTGGGGTATATCAGACCCAATTTTTCATAAAATGCTGCTTCGAGCCTCAAAACAGCAAATGTTAGATCTGTTAAAGGAAGTAAATGCCGAAATTCCATCTGGTGTCAATATTAGTCAACTACGTCGAATTTATTCTGAATATTATCCTTCTGGTAATGTTAACGAACTGAATCCTGAAGGAAGTAACAGTGTAGCAAATATGGAAATAAACGCCGCTAATCCTGCTGTAGATGAAGATTGTATTATTAATGCTCCTGACGATATTCTAGTTGATACTGCGGTTGAATATGACGCTGATGTCGCTGATGAAAATGCTGCTAATGGCATTGGTCTACAAGGAGCAAACTCCGATGCCATAAACAAAGAAATTGAATATCTTAAGAAGCAACATGAACTATTGGAACTTCGTCGGAAAATCCAGTTGCTAGAGGGTAGTGTATCCAATTCAATTGAAAGGAAAGCCGACTTCCGCGGTGTCGAATATGTTATTCCGAAATTTTCTGGTGATGATCCTTCACATGCGGTTCAACAATTTTTTCAGGATTTTGAACAGATCATGCAACTTATGAATGCCGATAAATGTTTGAAATTGCTAAGTTTGCGTCAGTCACTTACTGGCACAGCCCGTGTTTTCCTTTCTACAACGCCGCACAGTGGTTCAGACTGAGGTTAGGTCGGTCAAAAATCTGTAACTTTTGAACCAATAGAGACAATCATGTAATTTTTTCGTCATTTGAGAGACAAAATAATATAGAGTAAGGGAACGAAATTTTGTTTTGATTGAAGAATTAGAAAGTGGTTTAATTTAGCGGTAAACTTGAAAAATTTTGTTTTCAAGGGAATTTTCATGTTTTATAAAATATTTTCTGCTCACATTATGTTCTGTTTTACAGTTTGAACTACCGAATTCAAATAAAATTCGCACTAAATATTTTAATCAGAATATTCTGCATTTATTTTATTGTTTTGGGATACTGGTAATTTAAAACTGAAAATCTCTGGTTTTGGAGCAGGTTTTGAAAATTTTGTATTGGACCATAGTGCTGCAGGTCCTGCTCAAAATAAACTGACCAAGAAAATTCGTATAGTAGTTTTTTGTGATTTCAAAAGGACCTGAAATCACAACTTTTGCTCGATTCCCATTGCAGTTGTGGTCTATGGAGGCAATTTTCGAAAGCCGACCTTTTGCCAAGCCCACTTTTAAGATTTAAAAAAATTACAATAAACTATATTCAAACACAAAGTTTCATCAAAATAACTTGAACAAGTAAGGGTGTTATAGTCAGGCCAGCCTGACAATAGAATACCCGACACAGAAACACATGTTCACATAATTTTTAATATCAAGAGGTGTTTAAGGACATAAGGGGCCCCATATACCGACTTTTGTTAAATTTCTTTATGAAAACCGCCCTTTTGCTACGCCCACTTTTCCAATTTTTTTTGAATTCTAATCGGACCCTTATATATACGCTCAAATTCTAAGTTCCATTGAAATATTTCAATAAAGTCCGCTTTTTAGACATTTTTGGGATTTTTGTCACAGACCCTAGTACTAGAGGTATCCTTAATAATAGGCCGATCGAAAAAATTTTTGGGAAGGAAGTTACTGGCTATCAAGGAAGCATACGTGCCAACTTTCAAGTCCTATCGGTATTTCGGGTGTAGGAGACAATTTTCGAAAAACGCCCTTATGGCACGCCCACTTTTCCAATTTTTTTAAATCATATAACTTGCCTTTAAACATGTTCAAATAACAAATTTTACCAAAATATCTTGAAGGACTTCGATTTTAGAGCAGTTTTTGCGGTTTTCGTAACAGACCCTTTTATATTCGTGCATGCGGAATGCCACCCATTTTTTGGTATAATGGAAAGTTTCACAATGATGTTGGCAGTTGTTGGCAATAAAGTATACATTTTTACAAAGAAAATTGTTTTGGCTTTCAAATAAATGTAATTTTGTTTTGAAGCTTTTTGAATCAAACAAGTTATACTCTTGCAAAATAAGAAAATCGTATACAATTGGAGCTTCAAAAAAAAATATTATAAAAATAATTTTATTTACTGCATAATATTTTTTAATAATTATTATCAAACGACATCAGTCATATATTTATTTAAAAAAAACAACGAGTTTCTACAGCCATTTTTGTGTAAGATGTGAGCTACTAAAATATTCCAAATATTACATTTTGAACACAGTTTTAAGGAAATCAAAAAGTGCAATGTTTGTTTATTAACCACGCCCACAATTATTGTGCAATCAAACTAAAATTTTGAGAATCTTACTTTGAAACTATTCTCAATCAACTAGCATACCACGATTTTGCATATTTGGACATCAACATTGGGCATTTTTGGCCGACCCACTGAAATTCTGAACCACTGTGCGCCGGCGCTAAGCTACGAAGATCTGAAACGTGGCTTAATTAAAGAGTTTGAGTTAACCGTAACTCGCCAAAGTGTTTACCGTATTTTGGATGGTCGCAAGTGGAAGAAAACCGAGGAATCACTGCATTGTTATGTATTAAGCATGCAAGCAATTGCCCGTCGGGCTGATGTGTCTGATGCTGAGTTGATTGATTTTATCATCAACGGTATAAGCAAATATGTGACAAATATCAATCTATTATTGCACGCACAAACGGTAGAAGAATTGAAATCACTAATTAATCGTTATGAAAATCGCTATTTGAATGTTTCCAATACATTTTGCCGTGACGCCCAAGTAACTAAACCAAGAGTCGCTGCTACATTGAATATGCAAAGCACCAGTAAGCCAAGTGCTTGCTTCAATTGCTCGCAAACTGGACACATAAAGAAGAATTGTCCATACCCAATACGCCCAAATGGTTCTTGTTTCCGTTGCTGGCAGACAGGTCACGACTATCGCTCCTGCACTAATCCAAAAAAAGAACTAGCTACCATGAAGCCATCGAACCGCCAAGTCGCGAATGTTATTTCTCCCAGTGAGAAAGGCGAGGAGAAACTTTACGAGATAGTTGATGCCTTGAATTGGGTGAGTGTTACCTTTGATTTTCATTCGGTGGAAAATGCAAGCTCTATTCAATTATTTTCTTTTTTTGATACGGGTAGTCCGACTAATTTGATTAAACGCTCATATGTTCCCATCCACCTAATACAAACGCCGAATAATTCAGATTTTCGTGGAATTGGAGGACTAAAATTAAATGTAATTGGCAAAGTAACATGCCTTATACGATTTGGACGTCAAAAACACTTAGTAGAGTTAAATGTCTTGTCTGATGATGCTATGCTAGTCCCGCTTGTTTTATGGCGCATTTTTTTAAAAAAATTCAATATACATTTGACAAGATTTAAAAGAGATCCTGTTTGTCTAAAATACTCGAAAAATAAGCTTGTTTTACTAAACAAAGAGAATAGCTCTTGCATTTCCATCCCAAATGATAGTTTAAAATTTCTGGAACAATACGACCTTCTAAAGCAAAATCCATTTGTGAGTTTGAGTGATAATGCCGATGTTTCGATGAATAAGACAGATCGGCTAAATAACATGGCACCTTGTGAGGAAACTGGCGATCTGATGCCTTTTGTTGGAAATGACAAAAACACTTGTAATTATGAATTAGATATTGATTGCATATTAGGTATGAAGTGTATTAATGAACTAAATGAACTGATTCAGAGTAATTATATTTCACCAAATAATGTAGAAATCACCCCCTATAAGTACGAAATGGAAATAAAACTGACGACTGATGTACCATTTCATTGTACTCCACGACGGCTCTCCTTTTCTGAAAAGGCAGCTGTTCAGAAAATTATAGACGAGCTACAACATAGTGATGTAATCCGCCCAAGCAATTCTCCTTACGCCTCTGCTATAGTATTAGTAAAAAAGAAAAATGGTCAATTACGTATGTGTATTGACTACCGCGGACTTAATAAAGTCACTGTACGTGATAATTACCCTCTACCTTTGATTGAAGATTGTCTAGAATATTTAGAAGGGAAAAACTATTTTAGTATATTAGATTTGAAGAATGGTTTCTACCAAGTGAGCATGTCTGAAAGCTCAATACCCTATACTGCTTTTGTTACACCAAATGGGCAATATGAATTTCTAAAAATGCCGTTTGGTTTGAAAAACGCCCCTGCGGTATTTCAAAGATTCATAAACAATATTTTTAGAGATTTAATCGATGACCGTAAAATTATCATATACATGGATGATATGTTAATTGCGACTGCTAATTATGAAGAACACAAGGTATTACTTACCACAGTTTTGAATAGAATTGCATCAAGGAATCTGAAGTTGAACCTGTCCAAATGTAAATTCTGTTATAGAGCAATTGAGTATTTGGGATATTCTGTAACGCAAGCTGGTATATCGCCAAGTGAAGAACATATTACTGCAGTAAAAAAAATTCCGATGCCTACTGATTTTAAGCAACTTCGCTCATGCCTTGGACTCTTTTCATATTTTCGAAGATTTGTACCTTCCTTCTCAACAGTTGCTAAGCCCCTGACCGATTTAACCAAAAAAGATGTGAAGTTTAATTTTGATGAACGATGTGTTCAAGCATTTGATGAATTAAAAACTCGATTAATCAAAGCACCTGTTCTTGCTATATATAACCCTTCAAAAGAAACTGAACTACACTGTGATGCCAGTACAATCAGTTTTGGGGCAGTTTTAATGCAACGACAGACTGACGGAAAGCTTCATCCTATTTCTTACTTTTCAAAGACGACCACTGCTGCAGAAGCAAGATATCACAGTTTTGAGCTGGAGGCTTTAGCAATAATTTATGCCCTAAGAAGGTGGCGAGTTTACTTAGAAGGTATACCTTTTAAGATAATAACAGATTGCAGTTCCTTAACGCTGACCTTAGATCGTAAGCACATAAACCCACGGATCGCACGATGGGCCCTTGAGTTGGAAAATTATAAACTTTTCAATTCAACACCGCGGTGGCTCTTTGATGGGTCACGCTGATGCTCTCAGTCGTTGTCAGGTTGCAGCATTAGTGAATCCAAGTGATGTTGATTTTCAGATTCAAATTGCCCAAGAGCGAGACATTACTATTAAAAAACTGCGTGCTCGGATGGAAGTTGAATCAGTGGATGGTTATGAATTAACTGATGGACTAGTGTTTAAAATCAAAAGTGATGGTCGGAAACTTTTATATGTTCCCCAAGAAATGGAAGATAACGTTATTAGATTAATTCACGAAAAACTCGGACATCAGTCTTTAGACAAATGCCGCAATAAAATAGCACAATGCTATTGGTTTCCCACAATGTCAGCCAAGATTGAAAAATTCATTAGAAATTGTTTAAAATGCCTAATGTAAGCCGTCCTAGTTCGCATTAACGAAAGAAATTTATTTAATATTCCAAAAGTTCCATTACCGTTCGACACTCTACATATTGACCATTTTGGCCCATTACCATCAATAAGGTCTAAACGTAAGCACATTCTTGTTATTGTTGATGCCTTTACTAAGTATGTTAAGCTATATCCGGTAAATTCGACCAGTACACGAGAAGTGAACGCCTCTTTAGAAAAATATTTCAGCTATTATAGTAGGCCAAGACGAATTATCTCTGATCGCGGTACTTGTTTTACTTCACTGGAGTTTGAAAGTTTTCTTTTGGAACGAAATATAAAGCACGTAAAAGTAGCCACTGCATCTCCTCAAGCAAATGGTCAGGCCGAACGAGTAAACAGAGTGATAAAGAGTATGTTAGGAAAACTAAGTGAACCAATTAATCATGCGGATTGGTCAAACAAGTTGTTAGAAGTCGAATATGCAATCAATAACTCAATGCATAACTCTACAAAGTGTATTCCCAGTGTCTTATTGTTTGGTGTTGAACAACGAGGTCCATTAGTTGATGAATTATCTGAGTATTTGCAAGAAAAGATAGGTGAAGAAAATATTATTGATATTCATCAACTACGATCCAATGCGGCAGCTTCCATTGAGCAAATGCAAGAGTACAGTGCAAATTATTTTTTAAGACATAGTACTAAATCAAAGAATTACTGCATTGGTGACTTTGTCGTGATACGAAATACTAATACAGTAGCTGGAAGTAATAACAAATTTATACCGAAGTATCGCGGCCCGTATGTTGTTCACAAGGTGTTAAATAATGACCGATATGTTTTAAGAGACATAGACAATTGTCAATTGACCCAACTACCATATGATGGGGTTATAGAGGCAAACTGCATGAGGAAATGGTTGTTGCCTAGAGGGTCGTTGGGCGAAGGAAATGAGGTAACACAACCAGGTACTTAGTTTAAATAAATTAATGTAAAACCATCTTGAATTTGTTAAAGTGATCGAGGTCGATCAAAAATCAGGTTGGCCGAGCTGTAAGCCTAGTATGCTATGCATTCTAAAACTAATCTATAAGGTTAGTATGCTATGCAATCTAAATTGTGATTTTAAAAATTAATGTGGGAAACAAAAAAACAAAATAGAATAAGATAATTTTGTTGAATTGTGGAAAAACTCTCTTATTAATAAAGGAAATTCTCCAACAATAAAGGAGTTTAAAGTTTATTATTTCATTATTTTTTGTACCCAAAATCATGTATTTAGTTTTTGCTGCATTTATCTTTAGTTTCATTTTGCTTAACCATTTTTCTTAATTTAATAAGTCATCATTTAACAGTCTTTCCGCTTCTTTTGCCTTCTCACAGATTATGTATATCATAGTGTCATCAGCAAATATATTAATTTGTGCGTTTTTTATTGTCTTTTCAATGTTGTTTATATATAAATTAAATAGTTTTGCTCCACATACTGAGCCTTGCGGTACACCGAGATTGTTTTTTCTCACTTTTGATTTTTTATTGCCAATTACTGTTGTTTGTGTCCTATTTTCCAAATACGTTTTGTACCAGTTTAATTCGTTGTTTTCTATGCCAATTTCTTTCATTATTCGTATCAATAGTTTTCTATCTATAGTTTCAAATGCTCTACTGAAGTCTAAAAACACACATATTATAATTTTACCATTGTCTAAAGCTTCTTTCTATTTTTGTATTACTAAGTTAATCTAAGTTTCACAAGAATGAGATTTTCTGTATCCCGATTGATTTTCTGTTATTATTTTATTCTTATCAATGTATTTTTGTAGTTGCTCGTCTGCTAATTTTTCAATTATTTTTTCATATGTCGGCAGCATGTTCACTGGTCTAATGTTTTCAATTTGCTTCGAATTTTTTACTTTATATAAGGGTTTTATTGTCGATTGTTTCCACGATTCAGGGAATTCTCCTGTTTTGTAAGATTCATTAATTATTTTAGCAAGATTTTTGCCTACTATTGGTAGTGCATCCATTAAATTTTTCGATTTATCACTTCCGGATCGCTATTTGTTTTTATGCTTTTAAGTACTCTTTCAATGTCTTGATAAGTAATCTCACTAAATTTAAATTTATCACTATGTACGTTTTGTGTATTTATATTTATGACCGAAATTGGTTCTGGCATTACTTTTATATTTTTGTTTAACTCTTCTATGCTTTCTATAAAATATTTATTTAATGCTTCAGCAATGGCTTCTTCATCGTCTATTTGTTGACCTTCTATTTCAATTCTGTTCACGTCGCTTTGTTTATCATTTGTCAATTGTTTTATTCTCCACATTTCTTTACTGTCTCCTGCGCATTCTATTATCGATTTCTTTGTGTATTCATTACTCGTTGCTCTTATTTATTTGCTATATTTATTACGTATTTCTCTGTATTTAATCCACCTATTGATCTCGTTTGTTTCTTTCGCGTCTTTATAAGCTTTATTTCTCTCTTTTCTCATTCCATTTAGCTCTCTGTTAAACCATTTGTTATTGTTTCTTTCTTTAATTTGTATTTCTTTTTTAAATTTGAATACACTTTCTTTTATTTGGTTAATTAAAATTTCTGCTTTTTTTGAACAACTTATGTTATCACTATCACAAAACGACCAATCCTTATGTGCCAATTCATTTTGAAGTTGTGTTCTATTATAGTTTTTTAATATAGATTTTTTTTCTATATATTTCACATGATCGTTGTTTTTAACTATAATATTGATTGTTTCGTGGTCAGATATGTTATCATTGCTAGTCACTCTGCTTTCTATGTCGTCTGCATTTGTTATTATTAAATCAATTACTGTTTTTGTACTTTCGGTCACTCTTGTGTATTCTTTCACTATTTGTTTCATGCCATTTTCATTTATAATTTTGTTTAATTTGCTTTTATAGAATGCCTTATTTGTTGAGTCTGCGAAATCGATATTAAAATCGCCACATATGATATGTTTTTTTTCGTCATTGTGATTATGTTCAAGCCATTCATTAAAATATTTAACAAAATCAGCATCGCTACTGGAAGGAGAATGGTAAACAACCGTGTAAATTCCGTTCATTGTTTTACTTCCCATTATTTCTATCGATGCTATCCACATATTATTGTCTTTTTGCTCTTTCGATGTTATTTTGTATTTTATTCGTTTTTTTATGTAGATTGCTACTCCTCCCGTATGCCTCGATTTAGAATCTGATCGTATTATTTCATAAGTTTTTATATCAATTTCACTATTATACATATTTTCTGTTACATGTGTTTCGCTTACTAATATTAAATTTGGTTGTCTAACATGTGCAATTGTACGTAGTTGTTCTATGTTGCTAGTGAGTCCTTGTATGTTAAAATACTGTGCTATCACATTATCTTCATCTTTCTTCTTTTTGTTGCATCGTTCTGCGTTTATTGTTGTTGTTGTTGCTGCTGCTGCTGCTGAAACTGCTGTTGTTGTTGATAGTGCGTTGTTATTTGGTGATTTGGCGGCAGAATTTGATTGCGCTGGTCTAAAAAATTCATTGGGTGGTGGAACTGCATCGGCTGAACTGGCGGATATGCATATGTGTAAAATATCCTCTGTTGGTGTCCTCTCGCTCCTTCATTCCATTGCTCTTTTCTTTTTCGGTGTATCTTTTTTGTCATATCTATCATCTTGTCCTGCAAATCTTGATTTTCTTGGTGTTCTCTGATCTTGCGAATTTTCTCGTGTAAATCTTGTGTTGTTCGTTTGTGTTGATTTTTTTGGCGTTCTCTCTCTTCTTTCATACTGTGTTCTTCCGACGTTTTTCTCGCTGTACCCATTCGTTTTTTCGTATTTTTTTGTCCTGTCATCTGTTTGTCTAAAATCTCGTGCCGAGAAATGTGGAGCCCAAATTTTCATTATTTCGCTGTAAACTCCGTAATTAAGTGTTGTTATTTTAAATGCTACATATGTTGGTCGTCGCAAAAGGTTTTTGCTTATTATTTCTTCCACTGTAAATGATGTGTTAAGTATTGCCGTATTGTTCAAAATATGCTGTTCAATAAAATCAGCTGATACTCCATTCTCAAACCGTGACACATAAATTTCGTAGATTTTATTTTCTTTTCGTTGTTGTTGTTTTGCTGGTTTTAAATTTTCATCAAATTTTGCGTTGTATATGTTTTGCACGTTCGTTTGTTCAAATATCTGGCTATCTGTTACTTGCTCTGCGTTTTTTGTCGCAAATGTGACATTTCTTGTTGACATTGGCGTTATTCCAGAATGCAAAAAATTCCTTATATCGTTGTTGTTGTTGCTTCTCTCTTCCATTCTCGTTCCTGGCTTTAGCATCACTTGCTTAATTCTGTCGCACTCATTTTTTAAATTTTCGGTCAATTTCTCTGTCACCTTCTCTATTTCACACGCTATCGCTTTTTCGAGAATATAAGTTAGTGCATTTATATCTATTTTCTCCGTATTATTTTTCGATTTGTTTATTTTGTCACTACAGCTCCTATTTTTGTTTCCCCTATAGTTACTTTCATTCGAAATAACAGTGTTGTCATCTATTTTTAATTTGTGTGGCTCTTCGTTTGCGTCGATCAGCTGTTGTATCAATATGTTGTTTTTGTTTATAGTCCCGCTGAATTTCTCGTTCGCCGTTCTCATTTCATTTACTTTGCCATATTCTTCTTCTAATTTCATTGTAAGGGTTTTTATATCATCTTCCATTTTTTCTTTTTCTAATTTTTTTCAATTTATTTTTTGCGTACATTTTGCTGTTTTTACATGTTTTACATTTATATCCAATTGATGTATCTTCTCCCATCAATCTATAAAACAAATTTTTTGTTTCATCTGTCACACTGTATGCATATTTACCGTCTGTTTTTTTCACTACTATTTTCAATACTTTCATCAATTCGAATATATCCGTTTCCCCTGCCAAACACTCTAAATACCAACTTTTCCCACATTCTTTGCATGAAATTTTTATTCCATTAACTTTATTTCCATTACATTTACGTTTTTCACAATAATGTTCTATTTCATCTTCTTTTTGATCATTCTACTTGTCCATGTTTGTGTTATTTGTTTTTTTAAATCGCCGTTGTAAAAGCAATCGTTTGATTATCTCCCGTTGAGTTATGGATATTTTTCAAAAACAAATCAAATATTGTAAATTCACTTCCCGAGTTCACGGAAAACGGAAAACGTTTTTGGAATACTTAATTCAGTGCTTTCAATATTTCCAAGAATTAAATCAATATATATTACAATAAAATTATCACGAAAATTTTTCACTCGACCGACGCTTTCAGTAATGCCAACTTTTTTTTTGAGAGGGATAGAGTTAGAGCAACTTAAGTACCTCACTGAATGCACAACTGCAGAACAAATGTGGTCGAATTTAAAAGCAACACATGCTGAAAAGAGCGAACAGTCTGCACAGGTTCTCTTGGAAAAGTTCATGAGCATCAAAATGTCTGATGACGAACAGATTGTTGATTTTGTTTCTTATATCATATCTTTAGCGCAGAGACTGAAAGACACGGACTATGATCATTGTTAAAATTCTAAGTAGCCTACCAAATAAATATGATCATTTTCGAACGACGCGGTATGCAGTGCCTCGTGATAAACAGAATATTGAGCGACTAACCGAGCATCTAGTTAATGAGGAGACTATTATGATGTCACAAAAATGACGAAAGCAACAGCAACAGCAACAGCTCGAATAGCGCTATCTGTTCCGCTAAAAAATGAAAAGCAAAAGACAATACGCAACGACCAAAAGTGGAAATTGCAACTATTGCAAGAAACCTGGCCATTGGGCAAGATAATGTCGTAAACGGCAAAAAGATCAGTATTGTTTTCGAAAAGTTAAGAAAATTTTTTAAAAGCAACATTCGAAAAATTTTTGTAGCGAGGCGATTTTAGCCCCATTGTAATTCAATGATGTATGTTCTTCGAAGCAAAAATCTAAACTTTGACACCCTGTATCTCATGACACCTGTGATTAAAATATACTCTTTTTTTGCACATTTAACGTACTCTTACATCTTAACAACTGTACCAAGTTTCATCCCAATCGGGGAGAAAAAATTTTGCCGGTGGTACACTTGACGTGTTTTGGCCAATGTATGTTTTATAAGATTCAATTTTCAATTAATTTTTTTTTCCTTTCCTTGTGTGGGAGTTGAACCTAGGAACTCTTGATTCTAGTTTCTAGTCGTGTGCTTATCCGTCGATAACGTGTTTGCATAACGGATATTCATGAGTTTCTTTGGTTTATAACTTTAAAGTCAAATTCCAATCAATTCAATTTTGAGTTTAATATTGAGTGAAATATAAGACAACAAAAATTTGAATGATCATATTTCAACCCCCTACGTGATTAATTGGCAATGGCTCTATATTTTGCTTTTGTACTTTCAATACGAACCGCTTCTGAAACATATTGACGAGTCGTTTTCGAATCCTCTTTCAATCTTCCATCTGATCAATCGCTTTTTAATCATCCAGGGGGCTAGAAAACGACTCATCAAGGTTATTGAAATATGACTCGCTTTTGAAATATATCGAAGAGTCGTTTTCGAGTCTTCTTTTAATTATGCATCTGATCAATAATTTTCTAATCATCAAGGGGGCTCGCAAAAGGCTCGTAAATGAATCTTCTCATAAAACAGTCATCCAAATGCTAGCTGGGCTTGTCGGGCTCACCCGTACATTTTATCTGATGTAGTTTCCCTATCCAGGAATATGTACGACTTATTCTATTTCACGTTTTTCGATGACGATTGTTGTGCGTTTGATATCGAATTCAAGTTGAAAAAAATTAATTGAACTCGTAGGAACCGATGTATCTGCCAGAACGCGGGAGCTCCTTTTATTTTGGTTCTAAGCAAATGGAAGAAAATCAATTGCCGCGAGCTGTTAAAAAATTAATTATTTATGAACTGAATCAATGAACATCAGGCTCCATAGAATGTCACGCCGTAATAAAACATCCAGAGTTAGCCCTTAATCCAATTCCATTGCGTGTAATTTTCGCTGCAGTCCTTGCCTTTGCTGGTTCTGAACGTTTACTACGACTTGTGCTTGCTACACCTGTGAATGCACCACAAAACAGTTTTCGCTGACTCGTGTCGATGTGCGTTGTGTTTGCTCGACAATTTTCCTTTATTACAGTCAAACCCGCACTTGCGTCCACTATTGACACCCATCTCAGCGTTAGCGGCATGCCTGCGGGGTATCCGTTCTAGTCCGTCATCCCCTTCGGCACTATATTATTGCCAAAATTCTCATTTTCTGCTTTAAGTTTCTCCCGAAATGACCTTGAAATTCCTGCTATTATGTTGTGTTTCATCCCTTTTCGCGACTCGTCTTTTCTTGGCAAAATACAATACAAGACGTTTTCATTAAAGTTAAACCTTTTTGATTTGAGTTCGTTTGTCGTGACTTTTCTCACTTACAATCGCATTGAAACACAGCTTTTTTATAACTTTTCAGCGTAATATTTACGTTTTGTGATGTGTTCAGCCTCTTAGTGTAGGCTGGGGGTTGAAAGTTTCCTTGCGTCGTTCTTGTTCGGTTGGGGTTGTTTTGAACAGTGCGACTTTTGCATTTAAAAACATATGAGCATTCCTTGCCTTCTGGGTTTTTTGACTTTTGAGGAAAATGTTATATTTTCGCTGAAAACTGTGTGTACCGACTTTTGTGTATGACCGTGTTTTTTGAAGCCTGTGGAGAGAAGTGATTTGGGGCTTTCTCGACAATCTTTTTTCGTGTGTCCAATTCGGTGGAAAAAATCATAGACAGATCTCCTATTTTGTTGTTGACCTGCCCAAGAATGTTGGCGGGGATTTGGCCGATTCCCCTCTTTTTACATTTCTAGCTTTCTTTATGCCTGTATTCTTTTTAAAATGAAGTGTTTATTCGTATTTTGTGGTATGCGTACCGATGTCCTGCATGTTTTGTGAAAGTTCAGACCGCCCTGCTGTCAACTGATATAGCCATATTCGCGCAATCATTTGTTTCTGCTAGATCGTTGTAAAAAAATATCACTTTGCTGCGTTCTTTGGGCTCTTTATCTTAATTTTTGCTACTTTTAATTACACTACTCAACACAACATTTATTTCTGTATTGCAACCGCTTTTCGTTTGTAGTTTTGGTTTCGCTGAATATAAATTTATGTCTTTAATTTGATAATTAGGTCGCATTTTTTAAAAATCCGTTAGGAAAGGGTTTTTGAATTTTTGTCAATAGCATAAGTCTGTTTATAGTTATAGCCTTATTATCTCTCGACCGTTTCAAGAAATCTTAAATTAATATGAAAATACAACAAATCTCTCATACATATCCATGAAATCGGTTCAATAGGCCACAAATATGATGTGTTGTTTTAAAAAAATTATACATAAAAAGTTCGTTTCAAATCAATATAATTTCCGGAAAAACAGGCATTACAGTTACGACTATCTCTAGTGAGATTTCTACGAGTATTTCAAAACAAACAAAACCGAAAATCCGATGCGTGGATGATATTTTTATAGGTACGAGTATTTTTAAAAAGTTTTCTTCTCGCAAATGTTGTCTGCGTTCTGCCCCTGTTTTCCAATTCAAATTTCAGCCACATATGGGGCATTTCACGTCAAGTGTACCCGCTCAAAAAACTTCATACCTGGGATTTTCATGAAACTTGTTGAAAATGTTGCGCTACGAGAAAACATGAATTGGCCAAAGGAGGAGGGGAAAGATTGACCGGGTGCCTAGATACAGGGTGTTAAACTTTCAGACCTATTTGTATTAAAAAAATTCTACGTCTCGCAAATTGGGAAATGAAAAAAATGTGATAGAGGATTTTTATAGATTTTTATCTGTTCTTTCCGAAAAAAAATATTACAATTCCCAGAAATTATTATTGATGCACAAAAAAAACGGTTTTTATTTTTATAAGCAATTTTTCGCCCAATGCGACATTTTTGATATTTTTGAAAATAATTTTAAACGAAAGCTGAGCTTTTTTTCTATAAAATTACATCTTAAACAAGATGGGATCTCTAAAACTAACGACTAAATGGAGATGTAGAACCCAGCGCGACCCGCGCACCAAGCACGCAGAAGCCGCTATTCAGCTTTATCAACCTGAGAAGTTCAGCAGCCACAGCTATTTATAGTTATATAAAGTTATACATAGTTATTTACAGCTATATATAGCTATGCTTACGCTTTGAAAATAACAAACGATACAAACGATTTGATAAAGCCTCCAAATACTCTTTCCGTTACTCGTTGGCTTTACTTCGTACGAAAATTTAGTTTGCTCTCTTTGCTTTGCACAAATGCGAATAAATACAAATGATCTCAGAGCCAAGCAGAACTGGTTTTGGATTTGTTTTCGTTATGCGTTTCCATCTACTGGCTTTGCTCTTCGCTTGCATTTAGCATTAAGCAGAGTGTGTTTAGAAAAGTAAATGCGTTTGAATTTCAAACACATTTGATGCTATGGCACTGCCTTGTAATATTTTGAAAATAAGAGAATTGCAAACTCCTTACTCATACCAAGTACCTATACTCTTTGCTTTAGGTAACATATTTCTTCCTTTCTAAATATCTCAAAAGGTAATCTTTAGATTTTATTGACTTTTTTATTTTTTTGAAAATCTATAATCTTAAAAAAACCAGAAAGTGATTAAAGAACAGAAAAATCTTCCCAGAAACGCGTAAGGTGTCCGTTATATACTTGAGGTAGCCCAACTAAATAAAAGTTATATGATTAATCTAAGATTTTTTCATCTGCATTATACTTCAAAAGTGATTGCAACTTGGAAGTTTTTTACAATGTATTCTTCTGTGATTTATTGACATATTTTAATAAAAGGTTAAGATATGAAATAACAACAAAACGAACAGGAAAAAAATAATAACAAAGAAAATCAGAGACATAACAGTTTTAAGAAATAAGGAAAAAGATTGGGCTAGAACTATTAAAGTTTGTTATCCATTTTAAGATAACAGTTTCAAACAATGAAAATTTATTTCATTCTTCTATAACAGTTATGGAAGAAAAAAAAATTTTTCGTTCGATAAATATTTTTTACGTTGCCTTATAACAATTATGAATGAGAAACATTTTTCCCGTTCCTTATAACATTTATTTTTCAATAAATTGTTTTTACGTTACCTAATTATGTTAACATACCACCGCGATCAGCAGCGCTATTAATGATATCAGTATAATGGTATCACCAGTATACCACTATAAATATATTTTTTCTCTTAACGAAATAAATTAAAAACTATTTATTGAAAATAAAAGCTTATAAGAAACGGAAAAGTTTTTTTCTCATTCACAATCGTTTTGAAGCAACGTAAAAAGTATTTATTGAACGATTAAAATTGTAAGCAACGGAAAAATTTTTTTTTTCATTCATAACACAGGCCAAAAAAATAAATACTTTCGTTTGGTGCCGCGATTTCGTTCATTATTACGGATAAGGGTGGTATTGGTAATATGAAATATTTTTTTTTTAATTTTTTCTTAAGTGTAGTTTTAGAGCTACCATCAATTTTGTGTGAGGTCTTCAGTTGTTTCGCTTTTACGGAAAAATATATATAATAATGCTTTGTTAACTTATCATGGTTGATATCGTATCAAAGCTAACATCACGGCCTATCGAATGACACCTTTTCCATGAAGATAGAGGTTGTAGTTTTTACAGCACGAGCTTCGCAATTGTAAAAAGTGAGAATATTTAAAAATTTGCTTCGATTTTTGGAGCTTTTTCGACGTTTTATGGCATGAACAATTTTTTTAAAAATATTATTTTTGTGTGGTTTGAAAGGTGTTTCCTTATAATTAGTCCCGAAGCCATATTTTTTGATTTCCGATTTAAAATGTGGAGGATATGGTACGAATTGTGAAAAAATTAAGCTCCCATTTTTAGAGTACAAAAAACAACTCCCAAAAATTTCAACTGAATTGATCTATTAGTTTACTTTCCCTGTTATACTTTACAGCAAATTTCCACAAGAGCTGGCTCTTTAATCAAAATTGGTTGTTGTCTCATTTGAAAGGCCGTGATATTAGCTTTGATACGATATCAACCATGATAAGTTAACAAAGCATTATTATATATATTTTTCCGTAAAAGCGAAACAACTGAAGACCTCACACAAAATTGATGGTAGCTCTAAAACTACACTTAAGAAAAAATTTAAAAAAAATATATTTCATATTACCAATACCACCCTTATCCGTAATAATGAACGAAATCGCGGCACCAAAACCAATGTCGGTCTGTGTAATTGTTATAAGGCAACATAAAAAGCATTTATTAAAAAATAAAAGTTTTCAGCAACGAAAAACAAAACAAATCCCAATCATAAGTATTGTCGACCAACGTAAAAAATTTTCGTCGTTTTAAAGGCAATATTTTTTTTTTTCTAAAAAAATTTAATAGTTATTTAGGACCTCTGAAAGGAACACGTCTAAAGTGTAAAAATTATTATGCAGATAGCTAAAGTTTACTGTTATTACAAAAATTTTATTTATAAATTTTTGGACCATTTGCGCATTGCATTTTTACTGAAAAGTATATATTCGAAAAATATATTCGAACAAAGAAATCTTCACAGAGAACCACAAACACTGGACCGTGGAAGACTGGAAACGGGTAGTGTGGTCAAATGAGATGAAGTTTGACAGCTTTCATTCCGATGGGCTTCAATATTTATGGCGCTGACCCGGTGAGACTTCGAACATATCAGGTCTAGCAGACCTTCCAACACGGTGGAGGCTTCGAGGAATCATGAGAAATGAAGATTATTTAAATATTCTTTGGTCCAATCTAAGCGACATTTCAGCTTATCCAGAAGAGTAAGTCATTTTCCAGCATTATAATGATCCCAAATATACCGCTATAATCGTAACGAATTGACTTGAATGTACAAATATTCATGTAATGAAAAAGCCAACGCAAAGTCCCGACCTTAATCCACCCTGCAGGGAAACGAACCGATTTTAAAGTATTTTAAAGTTAGCTTTTTAATAAGCCCAACTGGTTGATAAGTCGACTTCTTTCCTTGACTTCAACTCTCTATTTTAACGTGGCGATGTCCTAGGCAGTAGTCAATTGTCCGTTCCTGCATGACTTTGTAACTAAATAATATCTGGCTACTTTTAAGTTGACTTAAAGTCAGAAAACGAAAACACTGATTTAAATTGGTTAAAAAATTTTCAATAAAAAGTTATTTTCATTAGAATTCCCTTGTTCGGTTTTATCTTTTCTGTTTTCAGCAGAAGAAGAATAATTTATTTATGAATGTGAAAACGTTTTTCAAGCGATGCATCAGAAAGAAATCCATAGGCGACTATTTAGGCTGACTTACGTTTCGAACTGCCGTTTGGGGTCTCATCAGAGCAATATTTACGGATTGGCTGACTATTGAGTTAAATTTCGGATTGAGTAGTAAACTACCTTTGACTGCTATTCATACCCTTGAATTATAGCATCAGAAATTATTATTTTCGTATCCAGTTTGGTTGATGTCTGCATGACTTTTAAACCGATTTCTAGGCAGTTGCGAAAAAGTTCGCTTTTCATTAACTTATTTACTAATCGGTTGATAAAAGTCCTGCAGGGCAATTTAAAGTTTATTGGTAATTGTGAACAACCGGTTGGGCAAACATAAAACGACACCTCAAAACCTGGAGGCTTATGGCATCCGGTTTCGACGGGAGTGGGATGATAGCCCCAAAATATGTTAGCTATAAAAAGAGTCTTAGACCGCCAAGGGCTATGGAAAAAATATTAAAATGTTCACATAGTTACTAATGCGTACAAATGATAAAAACTAAGTACATGCAGGTTGTAAGTGTCTTTTCCTGGTTCCTCTTTTTGTTATTCTTATACCCGACACACTCTGTGTCGAGGATATATTGCGTTTGTGTGGTTGTGTGTAACACCTACTAGAGCCAGTCAAGATAGAATATACAAAATGTATATAGAAATGATCAGCGTCACTAGGAGATTCGATTAAGACATATCCGTCTGTGTGTCCGTGCGTATATCCGTCTGTGCGTCGGTCTGTTCGTCTGTTTGTATACAGTTTTCTAATCGGAGGAGTTGAGCTATCTGACGAAATTTGGTATGCGTACTCACAGGCACATGAGTAAGAACAAGTTCAAGAATGGACCCGATCGGACAATTTTTATGGGTACCGCCAGTACAAGGGTCTGTTACGAAAACTGCTAAAGCAGAAGGGAGTTTTTCGAAAATTGTCCCCTACACCCGAAATTCAAATTCCAGTACTAGGGTCTGTCACAAAAATCCCAAAACTGCCTCAAAATCTGACTTTTTCGCAATATTTCAATGAGCGTATATATCAGCCTCCGATTAGACTTCCCAAAAAAAAAAAAAAATGGAAAAATGGGCGTGTGAAAGGGGCAGTTTTCATAAAGAAATTTAACAAAAGTCGGTATATGGGGCCCCTAATGACCTTAAAAACCTTTTGAATATTCTTTCTTAGTGGTTCTGTTTTTGGGCGTGGTGTGTCTGTGTGTCTGAGTCGTGTATTTTATTGTCAGGCTCGCCTGACTATAACATCTCCACTTCTTTTCAAATACAATAAAGTAGTATCTTCTATTGCTAGAAAATCTAAGTTGCCGCCAGTGTACCGTTTTGAATATTTCTAAGCAAACGTGCTTATCTTTAATGGAGTCTTGAATTTGAGCACTTTTGCATACTTTTGCCCTGCTTCACTAAACCGCCCGCCAAGAAAATCCGTTCACAAGTTTTTAAATATGTATTTAAAAATTATTTATTTTAGATGTACAAAGGGTTTTGACCTTTTTTAGTTAAACAAGTTGAGTTGTGTCATAGGACACCAGATAAGAACAAAGTTCATTATGGTATTTATAAATGGTAGTAAATATAATTTGCAGCAAGGTTTTTCGCAAAACTCAATTGTTTTTATTAGTCGAAAAATATATGTATACAAGACGGCTGTTTGTTGTTTTTAACTGTTTTTAACAAGCGAAAATGCGATACAGTATATTCTGCTTAGCTGCATTTAATTATTTTCCAGACAATTTTATGCACTTACGCGAAAAACGCACCTACCCGAAATTTTTTGCTGTATTTTTGAGTAACATATCAGAATGTGTTTAACAACACTTGAATTCTTAAAAGAACGCCGTCCAAATATTAATTTTATTAACAAACAAGTAAGAAAGCTAAAGTCGGTCAAGCCCGACTTTGAAATACCCAGCGTCCCGACGTTATGAGCGCACTATGTTTTGCTTCTCCATTTATGGGCGTGGCAGTGGGACGGCCACATAAATTATTTCCCTACACCTTTCATTCGCCTTGGTGAACCTATGTTGCGAATTTGAAGCTTATACGCCTTTTACTTCGGAAGTTACGAAAAATCTTCATTTGTGGGCGTGGCAGTGGGCGGGCCAAATAAAATTTTTTCCTACGCCTTTCATTCGCCTTGGTGAACCTATGTTGCGAATTGGAAGCTTCTATGCCTTTTACTTCGGAAGTTACGAAAATTCTCCATTTGTGGGCGTGGCAGTGGGCGGGCTACATAAATTTTTGTTCCTACACCTTTCATTTGCCTTTATCAACCTATGTTGCGATTTTGAAGTTTCTACGCCTTTAACCTCGGAAGTTACGAAAAATCTTCATTTGTGGGCGTGGCAGTGGGCGAGCCACAAAATTTTTCCTACACCTTTCCTTCGCCTTGGTCAACCTATGTTGCGAATTTGAAGCTTCTACGCTTTTTACTTCGGAAGTTACGAAAAATCTCCATTTGTGGGCGTGGCAGTGGGCGGGCCTCATAAAATTTTTTCCTACACCTTTCATTCGTCTTGGTCAACCTATGTTGCGAATTTGAAGCTTCTACGCCTTTTACTTCACAAGTTACGATAAGCCCTTATTGGTGGGCGTGGCTCACGGAGGGCGGCGTCCATTTTTTTCCAGGATATGTCCCTTTTCGTAGTTTACCAGCACACCAAATATCAATGGAATGTGTTGAGTGGTTCGCAAGTTACAAGCATTTTACTGAAAACACATTAAATTCATTTGTGGGCGTGGCAGTGAGCGGATGTCTTCCATTTTTAGTTAGGATCATACTCGGACCCCGATATACCTGTGTGCCACATTTCGACTTGATTGGTCCAGCCGTTTCGGAGGAAATCCGGACACGGACGGACGGACAGACGGACATGTCTAAATCGATTCAATTTTTGATCCTGATCAAGAATATATATATATATATGTCTATATCTACGGAGCGTTATTCTGGCTGTTACAAGATACCGTAATATACGTTGCTTACGCTGGGTATAAAAACAAATAAGTACTTTGACTTACTTTCGCTACTTGAACGCATACGCTTATTACAAGTAATCGGACTCACAGGGTTGCATTTAAGTCACACATTTCCTATATTTCTGTCGACCTGTCATCGAAATTTCAACTCTGATTTCCTTTCTTCAAAGTAGTGAGTTCGTTACTTCCTTTCAATTTATGTTACTTTAACAGCGTTGAGCCCTCAAAGTGCTAAGTTAGATAAGCAGAATATACTGGAACTGAAAAAGCATACGTGTAAAGGGTTTTCCATCGCAAATGAGATAGTCTCGAAAATGCGAATTTTCATACATAAAGATGTTTTAAAGTATCGATATTTCACACCGATATTACATCCGCAGCCCCCGGAGTACAGACGATGATTTTAAATATGTTTTAATTATGTACGAATTGACGTATGCTTTGATAGCGCAAAAAATTATAAGCTACCTAAAATGCCCTTATATATTAATTGTTTTTTCGAGATATCGTCGGAAATAAGTGTCGCCTAAAAAAGTATAATATCTCGGCCGCATCAGCAAGTCATTTTACGTAAATATATGTATATTTCTTTCTTTTTGCAAAGGTTATTATACCCTTTTTTGCGAACTTCAATTTAGGTAACGCGGATTTTATAGCGGTTTTTCACTTTTTCTCGACTAGGTCCCCTGTCGCTATCGTTTCATAAAGAACTTCGTTCTAAAAAAAAACGTTAATTAAATGTATAAGCAGAATTGATTTGTGGTCGTGGTTCGTAAGTTACAAGCATTTTACACACAATTAATTCATTTGTGGGTGTGGCAGTGGGAGGATATCACTCATTTTCTCTTACGATCACACTGGGCCCGAAATACCTGTGTTCCGTAATTTGACTTGATTGGTCCAGCCGTTTGGAAGGAGATACGACCACAAACGGATGAACAGACGGACTTGTCTAAATCGATTCAGTTTTCGACGATACTTGTCTATATATACGGAACTTCCTCAGTTCTAGCTATTACAAGATTCACACAAAACAAATATACCATGCTTCCGCTGGGTATAAAAATGTTAATTTTTTTTTTTAATTTTGTAAACTTTTTTGAACTCATGTGTTAACAAGTTTTTTTCTTTTGTGGCAACACTGGTTGCCGCTAAGCAGTTGCCTGCCTTTATACTGATAGTAAATGTAAAAAAAAGTTTCACAAATGTTCAGCTAGTCAACCATAAAAAATTAAACAAAGATGTAAGATTATTATATTAACGATTTATTATTAAGGGACTAATGCCCGATATTACAGTGTATACTTAAGTTAAGGAAGCTAGAAGACTAAAGAACACCTTAAATGTCAAGCGGTTTAACAGTCAATTTTTATCAAAAACTCACGAAAATTGTTTTCGGCAGGGAACATTTGAAAAAACCTATATTTTTTGTTTATACTTTTTTAAAATTCGTAAAATTAGTGAAATTCCTTTATTAAGGGCTAATATTACCAAGCATATTAAAAATTTTTTTTAAATAAAAATCCGCTTTTGGTTTTTACCATTCCAATTTTTAACAAGTAAGAAAGCTAAAGTCGGTCAAGCCCGACTCTGAAATACCCAGCGTCCCGACATTATTGGCGCACTATGTTTTGCTTCTGTATTTGTGGGCGTGGCAGTGGGTGGGCCACATAAATTATTTCCCTACACCTTTCATTCGCCTTGGTCAACCTATGTTACGAATTTGAAGCTTCTACGCCCTTTACTTCACAAGTTACGATAAACCCTTATTTGTGGGCCTATTTGTGGGTGTGGCTCGGGGAAGGCGGCGTCCATTTTTTCCCACGATATGTCCCTTTTTGTTGTTTACCAGTACACCAAATATCAATGGAATGTGTTGAGTGGTTCGCCAGTTACAAGCACTTTACTGAAAACACAATAAATTCATTTGGGGGCGTGGCAGTGGGCGGATGTCTCCCATTTTTACTTAGGATCATACTCGGACCCCGATATAAATGTGTACCAAATTTCGATTTCATTGGTTCAGCCGTTTCGGAGGAGATCCGACCACGGACGGACGGACAGACGGACATGTCTAAATCGATTCAGTTTTTGATCCTGATCATTTCTATATACATACATTTGTCTATATCTCCGGAGCTTAATTCTCCCTGTCACAAGATTCGCACAAAACTAATATACCCCGCTTACGCTGGGTATAAAAATATTTTAAATCACCTCGGCACTGCGTTTAAATATGATATAAAATTTGAGTTCGATTTTCAAAAACCAGCTGTTTGGAAAAATTCAAAGAAATATTTTAAAAAAAAATTCAGTTTTGGAAATAACACACTACGGTAGACAGGACATAAAGCTTTGGAGTCACAGGACAGCAATTTGGAGTACGAAACAATCGTTGGAATGGATCTTTATAGAATCCGTTTTTAAAAATAACGATCTAATCAGCTATCAAATGTACTCACAGCCCTGGAAATATACGGTGCTGCCGTAAATTTCGATGCTTAAAAAAATGCGATATTGAGAATGAAATTTATTTTTAAAAAATTTTAATTTTAATTTAAAAAAATTTTTAAATATGTTTGGTAGTATTGGCCCTAAATTATTTGAAAACTTATTTAAGGAGCACTTAAAATTTGTACTGTTAAAATGCTTTACAGATTTAAGCTGTACTTAATTGCTAAGGAGGCCTTAAGTGTGCACTTTAATATCGGGCCTAACTCAGATATATAAGCGACACTCAATGTGTGTCTGGAAGGATCTTTAGCCCCGGAAAATGGTCTGCCGGTTCACACAAAATGTCAAAATAGTTCCTTGTATCATGTATAAATATAAAACCTGTGACTATAAGGAAAGTTACAATATCATTCCTGCAGCTCTGAAGCCTCTGATAGGGTAAAGTGTCGACGGAAAATGTCTGGAAATATTTGTAATTTATTGCTTCCAATACTCTCTAAAATATATGTATACAAATATAATATCAGCACTCAGAGAAAAAAAACAACGAAACTGTTGTTATGTACCGTTAGTACCTTCTGGTTTATAAAAACACGTGTCTATACTTGTGAGAAAAGAAGTAAGTTCTGGGGGCTCTGAGATCTTGGACTGTAAGTGGTTTTTGAAATGTAAGTAAAATGTTCACAGAGGTTAACTAAAAAGGGCTTTTCAAGGAAACTCCATAGTTTGAGGTTTGAGTCTATAGTGTTGTAGTTGCATAAAAATTCAATCTTACAGTTTTTTTCTGTTTAGTACAGGTGGTGATTACTGTACTTACCAAGCACAAACTCATCACTAGAACTTCTAAAAATTGTTAAAGCAAATTTTTTTCTATGCAATAGCTTTGTAAACGATAACCTTATTGAAATAGATATAAGAGAAATTTTCAAATCTTAGGTCATTCTTTTAATATCCTAGTGTTCATATAGAAAATAATTTGCTTAAACAATTTTTGGAAGCTCTACTCATCACCATTAAAATTTTTCGCCTTATAGACAAGGACAATTCAATAGCTCTTGGACTTAATAAAATTCCAATACGGCTTTTATTTACAATTTTTTATTGCCGATTTTTGCATAAGTCTGCAAAGAAATCTCGTAAGAATTGAAAATTCTGGTTTCACAAAATTATTACGTTTTCATGCATGATTTTTAATATAAATTTTCCAGGGAATGAAACCGAAACGAATAACGGTAACGGTAAGGGTAACTGTAACAAATAATTTACGAATATCGGTATAGGTAAAGGGGAAGTGTTATCTTGTATAACGCTAAGCGTTTTACTGGTATATACCGGCAATTGTAACGGAATAGATATCAAAATTGTCCCTTAGGATTTGAAGTACTTATTTTAGGCTGTTAAAATTGCATGTTATATCAACACGTCAATTATGTAGAAAAGTCTGTAAACTGCAAGAGATTTCCCCGTAATTCCTTATATGTGCATACATGAATGTAAGAACTGATGATTGCTTCCAAAATAAAAACGCTCTCGTTCTGTGCATCTATGTCATGTTAGTTCAGTCCCATCCCATCAAGCTAGATACGCGTATTAATTGGGGTTATTCACAGCATTAATAGCACGATTCTTACCGTCACACGCAAATGGGCGAATATAGATTTATACTTGCTTATGTTGTGTACGTGTAGCATCTGTCACATATATATTTGACAAAATAGGCTTGTCATTGAAATTAAACTAGTCCGGCGAAAACTATTGAACAAGTTGGTACTGTCATTGGTACCTGTGGCAACCTGCCAAGTAGGCTTTGAAGATAGTAATATGATATTTGAATAAATTCTGTGTTTTAGTTCACGCAGAATTCGAGCAAAGATTTGGTGGCCGTTGGTCGATCGAAATATAGAAAAATATGTCAAGAGCTGTCGTGAATGTATGTTGGTATCTCGACCGATACCACCTGGGCCCATGAATAGACGGACTATGCCAGATAGTCCCTGGACTTGTGTAGCAATGGACTTATTAGGCCCTTTGCCAAATCACGATTTTGTATTTGTAATAATTGATTACTATTCGCGATACCATGAACTTAAATTCAGCGAGAAGATAACATCTAAAGAAATTATTGACTTTCTAGAGGAGATATTTGCCCGACATGGATATCCGAAATCAATAACAGCTGATAACGGTCGCCAATTCGTTAGCGAAGAATTCAAGGCATTTTGCAACACCAACAATACTGAATTGATGACGTCAACGCCTTATTGGCCTCAAGCCAATGGAGAGGTCGAGAACTTGAACCGCTCTCTGGTAAAACGTCTCCAAATTGCTCACTCGCAAGGTTTGGACTATAAAAAAGAGATTCGCAGGTTTACACTCATGTACAACGTCACCCCTCATGGTACGACTGGGAAAGCTCCATCGGAACTTATTTTTAATCGAGTCATTAGAGACAAGATTCCATCGCTGAATGACATTGAGGAGAATGTTATCGACTCTGAAGCCAGAGACAATGACATCACTAATAAAGAAAAGGGGAAACAAAGAGCCGATTCTGATAGAAGCGCGATCGATTGTGATATTGAAGTTGGGGATAAGGTACTGCTTCGAAATACGGTTCTTTCTAATAAATTATCTACAACTTTTGGGAAAACGGAATATGAAGTAACAGAGTCCTTACAGTACCATAAGTATGTAGATTTAATGTTACGCTAGTACAAAGGTGGAATGCGTAGACTCCTCGTTACATGGTCAATAGAGATTTATTACACCTCGGGTCAGTATAATTTTCCTACCGTCACACCGTCTGGAAATACTGCTGACATTTGAACTAGTTGTCTTGTCTCTATTGATTACAGTGTCTGCGATGGCAGCTCTTTCTATTTAAGTGTAAATTCAGAAAGTGAAATGTAACTCAAAATGAAATGTAATTTTCCACTCAAATTGTTGTTACACTCATACGTCGTGAAAAAAACTCGAACACATTGTAAGAAGAAAATAGAAACTCATACGAAAGATCGAAAGGGCTCAGTTGTTTTCCGAGACCCTAAGCGCAGTGCCGCACTCGATAAACGACTTGTTTTATTTTAAAAGAGTTTGGGATTTTTTTTTTAAATTCGCCTATTTAAAAGGCCAAAGTCTTGTCATGGTCCTTCGAACCTACTTTGAACCCTTAATTTATTTAAAAAAATACAAAAAACCCTAAATTTAAAACTACGCGGCGCGAAAAATAAAACACTAAACAAATATTCACGGAACAACAACAAGAAGAACTTATTTCTTCTTTTCTCTATCCCTCTGACAACAACAACACTAATGCGCTTCAAATCAAATAAAAAATTTTAAAATCAAAATACTAAAAAGACAATTTTCCCATGACGATTAAATTTTTATATAAAAGTACTTATAATTATCCCCCTTTTCTTACTTATAATATTAGAAGGAAAACACGAAAAATAAGACCCACAAATTATTATTTTAATATGGTACATTTCTTTTCTTAATTTCTAATTGTTTCATAATCGTCATTCGTCCCCGGTTTGTTTGTAAAAAAAAAACCAACAAGCAAAATACTCAATTTGTGCATTTACCATATACGGGCATGTGACAGAAATCGAATACGATTAATAAAGTATAATTACGGTTGCTTTGCTATAATGCACAATCTCTTATAATTCATTTGCAAAAATCGGATATAATAACAGCCCTTATCTAGGTCAAATAATAATTTCTACACTGAAACATTTTGTTTTACCCAAAAATATATGCCCCTATTGTCATTTACAACCGATTTTAGTTGTATTTTTTCCAATACAATACAACCAAAAAAAATTTCTACATTATCAATTACAACTGAAATTTGTATAATTGTAACAGGGATGTATTTAGGATGTTTGAACTTTTTGGCAATCTGAAGCCGGGGAAATGGCTCCTGATAAGCTAAACTGTCAATTAACGTTAAAAATAAAAACAGTTTTGAAAAATGGATACAACTATAGAATTATTTTTTGGGTCCAACGACGAAGAAAATCATGCGAATATATCTCGAATCCGAAGAAAACTTCGGGATAACTCAAATCCTTTGGAGCTTCTGGAATCGGAGTAAGAAATGCAAATTGAAAAAAGAACTTACTAGGAATAATTTTGAATGGTTTAGCTTTATAAAATACTTCCGGTTGAACAAAGATGCATTCTGCTATTTATTTGGACGAAATCAAGGATATATTAAAAGCAACTGTTCGCGGGAGTGCTATTCCTCCAATTTTGAAATTGTGTTGTGCACTCCGTTTTTTCGCTGAAGGCAGCTACCAAAAAGGCAGCGGAAACGACTTTAACGTGGGGTTTTCTCAAGCAACAGTGTCGTTGGTTTTAAAGGAAATTTTAAACATAATGGAGGGAAGAATTTTGCGGGAAATGGATAAATGCTGAAATGACAAGAGAAAGCAAATGTTGCGCGAAACAAATTTTTTACGCACGATCTGGACTACCTGGTGTGGTTGGGTGTTTAGATGGTACCCATGTCAGAATCATTGCACCAAAAAAGGAATTACAGCATGTGTATATGAACCGAAAAGGATATTTTAGCTTGAATGTGATGATTGTAAGCATTTTGCTTTCTTTGCTTTTCTCTCTCGCTGTTTACGATTTCCTTTCTTCTAGCTTGTGACCACGAAATGAAGGTTCGTTACGTCGACGCTCGACATCCGGGTTCCAACCACGATTCCTTTATTTGGAACAACAGTTCTCTAAAACAATATTTGCATGACAATTTAGAAGAAAATACCTGGATATTAGGTAAATATACGCGAATTTTTATACGAACAAGAAATAAATACATAATAAGTGTTTCTATTTACAAGGAGATGCTGGATATCCATTAGAACCGATTTTAATGACACCTTTCCGCATGGCTTCACCGGATCTCAAGAGTGCCATTTTAACACAATTCACGCAAAAGCTAGAAATATAGTCGAGCGAACCATCGGGTATTAAAAAATACTTTTCGTTGTTTACTTTCGGCAAGAGGCCTTCATTATCACCCAAGAAAGGCAACACAAATTGTGAACGCATGCTGTGCTATTTACAACATCAGCAAAGAATACAAGACACCATTTACTGAAGAGATAGATGTACCACAAGACCAAGACTTCGACTCCTTAGAGGAAATATGCGAAGCAAATACAATCAGCGCCAGGGAACTTCGAAATAATTTAATGCATTCCATTTAATGTAGACAAATTCAATGTATTGAAAATAACAAAACTGTTGCTAATGGTATATCAAACATTCATTCTATTATATCCAGTTCAAAGTTTAACTTTTGCAGTTTTCTTTTTTTGTACTTCAGTTCTTATTTTCCGTAATTCGCTCTCTTCTTCGACTTCTTTCTTCAATATTTCGTTCCGTTCTTGCAATCTCATTTCTATTTTTTGCAGTGTTTCTAAAATCTGTTTTTGGTTCGAAGTCTGTTCTTTTAATAAAGTCAAACGGTCTTCGTCAGATGAATTTTTTCTTTTTTTGGGAATTGATGTTCTTGGCTCATTTAATGGTTTTCGCATGGTTGGTATTGGATCTGTTGCTGCCTTTTCCTCAATTGGAAGTCCAAAACAATTTCCAACTGGATTCACTTGTTCCTCAAGACTGATTAATTCAGCCGCAGCCTGCTCAACTGAGTTCAAACTTACTTCGCTGGAAGGACCCCCGCCTGTTGCTTGAAAGTTGTTTTTGTTGTTCGCAAGTTTGCGTTTAAGGTTACCTTTGTAGTTAATCCATACCTAAAGTTAAAACATTTTTCATGCCTCGCCATTTTCAAAAACTAATTATTTGTATCAACCATACCGATTCCATTCTTCTCCAGTTCTTATTGGTGGTCCCAAGCTATTTAACTCCAAAGCGAAAGTCTTCCATTTTTCTTTGATGTCAGATCGATTAGACCCAAACGTTGGCCTCCCTCGTGCATAATCCGGATTCTTTTCCATTAAGTCAATAAACTTCTCCCATTGGGCTTTGGTGGTAGTTTTACTGCAATAAAATAATTAGTTTGTGTCTTTCCGTAGTGTTTTCATACTTACTTTTCCGTTCCATCGAAAATTTCACACAAAACTTCTTAAAACAACTAGTTTTTTTCTAGTTGTATGATTTTGACATTTAAAACAACTAATAAAAAAACGATTGTATTTCATAATATCTAAAATAAACGAAAATACAACTTTAATTTTTAGTAGTTCGATTCGTTGTTTTTCATAATACCGAAATACAACTGAGTTAAAATTTTACAACTAAAAAGAGTCTAATTGTAAACGGCAATAGGGGCAATAATATCTCAAGTAAAATCTCAATATTGATCATAACGCGACTCACATTTGTGACAACCGTGATTCACACCACACGACTAACTCGTATTCTCTCCAACATTGGAAGCAATTCTCAATTCAGCAGAACTCTTCACAGTGCATCCCTCGACCAATTAAGATTCCCAAACCTCATTCGTCTCTGAACCCGTTCAGAAACCTTATGCTGCTACGGGAATAAACTAAATTGAAAATCTTGGGTTTGGAATTACACCAACCCGAAAAGGGTGTGAATAAACCCCTTAGTCACCAGCTTGTCTTCGAATTTCAGTTAATGCACTTGTGCCCCTACACTCACTTTTCTGTTATTTTCGTATTTGGCGGTCTTTGACTGGTCATTTATTTCGGCTAACCATTGCCGATCTTAATTTCAACAGATCTGCACACATAGATAAGATACAAAAAGTGACGTGACACCCATTATTTGACTGAAAGGAGTAAGATAAATCTGAGTGGCACATTATTGGCTCAAAATGGAGTCACTGAGTAAATTTTACTTCGAGCGACACACCCCTGCGCTCACTATGTGAAAATCCATTATTTGAACCAAAACCCAAAACTAAGATTGTATGTTGAAAACACCAATTCGCTTTTATTACAGACCATGCCAGCCTGAAGTGGCTAATGAGATGGAGCCTTAAACTCCAGCGGTATGAGTTTTCGATAGAACACAGGAAGGGGGCAAAAAACGTCGTTCCCGACACACTTTCCAGGGCACATATTGAGGAAATCAGTATTAGTAGCAGTAGATTTGAACTCAGACCAATTTTAGTCCCCTAAATATAAAAGCCTAATTACGGAAGTCCTTGAAAATAAGGAAAAACTACATCTGATGTAATAAAGTACTAAGGAAGGGACATTTTTCATACTTTCGGGGTGCGGGAATTTGTTCATTCCGATAATGGAAAACAGTTTACGTCAGGGGCATTCAGAATATTTTTAGAAAGATATGGGGTCATCCATATAAAAAACGCCTTCTATTCACCCCAAGCAAATGCCTCCGAACGAGTGAATCGATCTGTCTTGCAGATCATAAGGTTTTTCGTTTAAGCTGATCAGAGAACTTGGGACCACCATGTGAGTGAAGACGCTTTCGCCCTGCGAAGTGCCATACGTAGTGCTATAAATCTCGAGCCAAGGCGGAGTATTATCACCCCTCCTTTGGCTTATCGCAGTAAATAACCTCGTACGAGAACTGATCGGCTCTTGCTGCGAGGTAATAGCGTACGCAGATGATCTCGCCTTGATAACAAGGGGGAAATTCATAAGAACGATAAGTGAGGTTATGCAAAGGAATTTAAACACCGTGTCAAGGTGGGCCAAAGCAAGTGGACTTGCGATAAAACCCAAACAAGACGGTATTGCTCTTTTTTACTAGGAAATGCAAAAAACCACAATTCACATTACCTACAGTGGAAGGAATTTCCCTTCAACTGGGCGATAGAGTGATGTATCTAGGTCTCACAATTAGCACAAAACTAAATTGGGGACTGAATGTCGAGAAACGAATCAAAAAGGCCCTAGTCGCTTTATACTGTTGTAGAAATGCCAAAGGAAAGCGCTGGGGACTAATTCCTTAATTCGTGCTATGGATCTATAATGTGGTAGTCAAGTCTATACTTCTGTATGGAAGTCTGGTGTGGTGGGAAGCACTAGATAGGGTGACGCACTGCAAAGCCATGACAAAGGTACAGCACGCTGCACTGATGTTACTGAGTGGAGCCATGAAATCAACTCCAACCCTAGCGCTCAATGCTCTTTTTAATGTCAGACCAATTGACATAGAGCTCAAGAAAGAAGCAGCCTTAGCCATTCTACGAACACGGAAATTGGGTCAAGGAAATATAAGAGGTATAGGACACACCTCTATTCTGAGAAAATTAGACTTTATCTCTCGTAAAACTGACTACTGTGCTTCAGTAGTGGATGCGGATAAAGCCTTTAAAACCTTCATACCGACGAAAGAGGCATGGAAAAGCTCCTTCGTAGATGACGATAGACGTCTCAACTTCTTCACGGATGGCTCCAAACTCGAAGGACAAGTTGGAGGAGGAGTTTTCTGTCCAAATCTAAATCTAAAAATACACTTCAGGCAACGAGACCACTGTAGTATTTTTCAAGCAGAAGTTGTGGCAATAGGAGAAGTTCTAGACTGGTTAAGACAGAACGTAGTCTTCGTACGAACCATTAATATATACACATACAGTCAGGCAGCTATTAAATCTCTGAACTCGTCGTGTATCAACTCCAGGATGGTTTTGAAAAGCCTACCAATGCTAAAAGCGATGACAGAGCATTTTTATATACGCATCATCTGGGTTCCTGGACACAGGGACATCTATGAAAATTGCATGGCAGATGAGCTGTGTCGTCCTATAGACAAATTAGCCTTCTCCCATGCATTTTAAAATTTTTTGAAAATGCACTACTCTTTAAATTGGCTCCATTAATATCAGAAAATAATATTATTCCAAATCACCAGTTTGGTTTCCATAAAAATCATGGTACTATAGAGCAAGTTGATCGTATAACGAATGAAATACGAAAAGCTTTTGAATATAAAGAATACTGTTCTCCTGTCTTTTTGGATGTAGCTCAGGCATTTGATAAGGTTTGGCAGGAAGGATTTATTAATAAAGTAAAATCTCTTCTACCTCCTTCTGTTCACGAGATTCTAACATGCTACTTAAGCAATAGAGTCTTAAAAATTAAATTTAAAGACCATATTACCCAAGATATAAAAATGAGAGCAGGAGTGCCGCAAGGGAGTGTTATTGGATACTTACTGAACACAGCGGATTTCTCCGTAACCAGTAACCTTACTAAATAACTCAGTTGTAATGGGAGGGAAATCCGGAATAAGCCGAGAAATAAGAGAAAACCACCAACAATTAAATTCTGTGAATTCTGTTTATCTTTTATTGATATATTGTATGGGAGAGCTTACGTGGATATTTCCGCAAGGGTTTGGTGATGATGAGAATGAGGTATATTGAGCGATGATTAAATATGTATGTATACTTGTAGAATTTCCGTTGCTGAGAAAAGCACGTAATATGCGTGGGAGTGTTGTAAGACAACTGAACTTGTCACGAAGCTGTTTGGCGCCATGACTTTTGCTTTCTTCTCAACATGTTGCAGAGGTCATGGTTGCATTCATCGAGGGGTCAGTCTTATACATTGAATAAAGTTAAGCGGCTGTCCACATTAAATTCCCCCCCCTTGCAGTGCTACTGCAAACAATCATCGACAAACCATTGCGGAAACATCAGGTAAACGCATACTGTAAAGAAAGATGGGAATTGTATATGTTACACCATTTCAAACAGATGTTAATAATATTTTAAGAATGCAATTCAGGGCTAAGGTTTATTGATATAGATATATATATATATTTTTTTTTTTTTTTTTTTTTTTTTTTTAATTTTATGAAAGAAACAGTATAGCACGGAGCATTGTTAAAATCAGCTGCTTACGACGCCGGTCAACACATAACCAAAGATGGTGAGTTGTCCCAGTGGCCGTCCATATTGGCCCTCAATCATCCCGGAGCGCATAATTTTCGGATACACATCAGCACCCAAAATGAGATCAATTTCCGAAGACTTGTAAAAGTAAGGGTCCGCCAACTTGATCCCAGTGAACAACGAGCTGATGCGCTCATCGATATTTTGAGAAGGGGTTGTTACTTGCAAATGCTCGTGAATATGAGCCTTAATTGCGATTTCGATATTGAGGTCCATTCTAGCCCGCAGGTTTAATGAACATATTTTGTGCTCATTCAAGCTTTCGCATGTGATGTTCATTTTATTCGCACATCTGCCGGCGAGAATGGACCCAACTGAATTTGGATCGAGTAGTGATCTTAGTAGGTATAATCGTCCGTTGGCCACCACCTTCACGAGTGCGGTGGGCCGCAACGTTGTTCCCATTGATAATCCCGCAGCACTTATGGACGAGCGAGGTCCTGTACTGTCGCGCCCCTTGGACCACGAGCACGGTGTCCGGTTTTGTGGGAGCCGAGACGAGCGAGGTCTCTCTGGTTGCCGTTTTCCCAATCGTGCTGCCATGGATCTTTCTGGCTGATGTTGTGATTTATTATAGTCATGCAGCAAGGTGTGATGTGATTCATGACACCGACGGCAACGGAACGTACTGGTGCAATTTCGTCGAACGTGCGTTTGCGCCAGGCAATTCGAACAGTAGCGATGCAACAGGACTAGTCTCAACCGGCCTTCGAGAGATTGCTTTAAAAAGAAGGAGCAGTACCGTAAGGCATGTTGTTTTTTGCAGACGAGGCAGTCCATTTTAACTTCGGTGGCACCAATTTTTGATACGGCTGTAATTGCGCTAGTACTCATGTTGCTATACAAAAGAGAGAAAAATACGAACAAACAAAAACGCAAAACAAATGAGATGTTGATGAGAAATTTAGGGATATGGAAGTAAAACCAGTTTAGAGATGGGTCGCTTAATAACACCCTTAGCCGTTTTAACGTTTGCTACGCGTACCCGATTATCACTGCCGCGATGCACACTTTCGACCCGACCTAAGCGCCAATCATTCGGAGGGAGATTCTCGTCTTGTATGACGACCAAATCATGAACTTCTACATCCTTTTGGGGAAATTTCCATTTATTTCGTTTATGTACTCTTTTAAATACTCTGATTTCCATCGTGAACAAAATTGTTGGTATATTGCTTTCATCTTTTGATACCTATTAACTAGAGACATGGGATTACTTTCAATTTCAATTTCAGGGAGAGAGAGAATTGGACAACCGATGAGGAAGTGTCCTGGAGTCAACGGTTCTATATCGGTGGGATCATCTGAGATAGGACTTAAAGGCCGAGAGTTGAGGCATGCCTCAATTCGTTGAATGATTGTGCTGAATTCTTCAAACGTATATTTGAAGTTTCCTGCAAACCTCCGGAAGTGGAATTTAAAACATTTGACACCTGCTTCCCACAGTCCTCCCATATGAGGAGCACCAGGTGGAATGAATTTCCATTCAATCGCTTGATGTGAATAATTACGTTCAACATCTGTCTTCATGGCTTTTATAAATTCTTTGAACTCTTTATTCAATACTCGAGAAGCCCCAACAAAATTTGTGCCATTATCGGAAAAAATTCTTGCAGGGCAGCCTCGCCGGGCTACAAATCGAGCGAAAGCGGCTAAGAAAGTGGGCGTCGTGAGGTCACTAACTGCTTCAAGATGTATTGCCTTAGTAGCAAAACAAACGAACAGTGAAACGTAACCTTTCGTGATACTGCATCCTCGACCTCTGTAGCTCTTTATATCAAAAGGACCACAGAAGTCGATGCCAGTCGACGTAAATGGCCTAGCGATCGTTACTCGTTCTGGGGGCAAGGCAGCCATAATTTGGCTTTGAGATTTCTTTTTATGCACAAGGCAGACCTTACAAGAATGAATTGTTGATCTAATTAAATTCTTAGCCTTTGGAATCCAAAATTGTTGACGTATCAAACGCAACATAAGTTGATTTCCCCCATGCATACTTATGTCATGGGTAAACCGAACAAACAGTCGCGTGAATTGAGCTGAATATGGAAGAATGATCGGGAATTTTTCATTATGACTTAGTGATGTGGAACGAGCTAACCGACTTCCCCCGGAGAAGCCCATCAGTGTCGAGAAACGGATTTAACGTACCGAGTTTGCTTTTTGAATCAATTGGGAGGGAATTTGAAAGACGAAAATATTCACTTGCGAAGTAAGCTTTTTGCGCTATTTGAATTAAGTGATTCTGTGTCGATTTAATTTCGGCACTTGTGACGCCCTTAGTGTGTGGAACTTCACACTGAATTCGTCGCTTTGTGAAACGAAAAACGTACGAAAGCACACGTAAAGCGCGAGCGAAGTTTGAAAACCTATCGATCAGATCTTCAAAATTGCTAAAAAATGCATAATTAATTTTAATAGCTTTTTGCTCTAAATTTGTGTCTAACGAGCACGAGGGATTCAATTTTGGCCATGCGGACGCTTCTAATTTTAACCATGAAGGCCCTGTCCACCATAATTGGTTCTGAACGAGATCTCGACTGTTAATCCCTCTGCTAATCATATCCGCAGGATTGTCATGCGAATCAACGTGAAACCAATTTTCGCGATTGGTTTTTTCTAAAATTTTCGACACTCTATTTGCTACAAATGCATTCCATGCACATGGTGGCTTCTGAACCAAGCAAGAACAATTGTTGAATCCGTCCAACAAAATAGAGACCTTTTATGTATTTGTAGCTCTTCGACTAATGCTTCGATCATGTCAGCTAATAGTGTGGCACCACAAAGCTCTAATCGCGGGAGGGAAACTGACTTTACTGGTGCTACACGGGATTTTGCGAATATTAGATGAGTTGTAACACACTGTCCATTTGCAACACGAATATATACACACTCCGAACGCCTTTTCGGAGGCGTCACAAAACGCATGATATTGAACCACTGAGGAAGGGGAATAATCTACCCATCTTGGAATGCGAATCCTATCGATATATTTATGGCTTTCCATAAAGTCTTTCCACACTTTTAATTGATCAGAAGGAATTTCCTGATCCCAGTCTATTTTTTGCAACCATAAATTTTGCATAAAAATTTTTGCAACGATTACGATCGGTGAGAGCCATCCCGCAGGATCAAAAAGTTTCGCAATCATAGAGAGAATTTCTCTTTTTGTATATGAGGGTTTTTCTGAAAAGACAGAAACCGTAAAGAAAAAAAATCAGAGTTAGCATTCCAACGAATACCTAACGTCTTGGTGGAACTACAATCTTCAATTTTGAAAAATCTTCGTTTAAAAGATCTTTTACTGGGAGTGTATTCAAAACTTCTTTGCTATTGGAAGTCCATTTCCTCATAGTGAATCCAGCAGAATTGGTGGCCTGAATAAGCTGATCTAAAGCCTCGAGAGTTTCATTGAGAGTATGTGCACCGGCAAGAGCATCATCGACATACATCATATTTTTCAAAATATTTGACGCTAAAGGGAGTGAATGATCAACCTCTTTGGCTAATTGAATGAGCGTTCGAATTGCCAAATAAGGCGCGCAGTTGACCCCGAAGGTAACGGTGTTCAACTCATATTCTTCCAAGGGATCTAAGGGGATTGACGAAAGATTATTCGCTGAAAGGGAGTGTGGGAGTCATGTACTCGTATTTGACGATACATTTTTTCCAAATCGCCATTGAAGACGTAGCGAAACAATCGCCATTTCACAATTAAAATAGTGAGATCTTTTTGAAGTGAGGGCCCTACATGCAGTATATCGTTAAGACTCTTTCCGTTGGACGTTTTGCATGAAGCATTGAACACGACACGAACTTTGGTGGTCGTGCTTTCGGGCTTAAAGACAGCATGATGAGGCAAATAATACTGAGGGAATTGCTCAGAATTCGAAACCTTTTCCATGTGACCTAACTCAAGATATTCCATGACCACTTTGTCATATTGGGCCTTTAATTGGGAGATTTTAATAATCGATATTCGTTGCGTAAAAATTGCCTCTTGGCAATTTCTTTTGACGAACCGATGTCTGTTGTGAGAGATTTTAAAGGCAGACGTACAATATATCTACCATCAGAATCGCGGGAAGTCGTATTCACAAATAAAGTTTCACAAATTTTTTTCTTCTTCAGTGAGAAACGCTGTTTTCGGAATATCCTCAATTTCCCAAAATCTAGCCATTTGTTTATCTAGTGAAAGTTCATTAATAGACGACATAAACACTCGGATATTATTAGCCGCCTTTGAGAGAACCGGGCCTAAAATTATCCATCCGAAGACTGTATTTTGTGCCATGAGAGCACCACATGCATTTTTTCGAATACCATTTAGAAGAATGAAAGGATAAATATCAGCACCAATAAGAATATCAATTTCATTACTTTTCCAAAATTTACTATCCGCAAGCTTGAGATCAGAGGGAATTTGTATTTTATTAATATCCAGAGAATATGTAGGAATATTCTCCGTTAAAAATGGAAGAACAAGTCCTGAAACTTCAATTTGAATTTGGGAATTATTGGGAGAACCTAAAATGAAGTTAACTGACTTTACTGTTTTAGCGGATACCGTTCTATTAATTCCTGAGATTTGTGCATTAACTTTGGTTTCTGGCAATTTTAATAATTTTTGAAGACGTTCAGTAATGAAAGTGCCTTCCGATCCTGGATCAATTAAGGCTCGTGTGGTATATACAACGCCATTATGGAGAATATTGACCATAGCTGTGCCCAGCAAGACTTGGCGAGATGAAATGGCAACATGAGATTGAACATTAACAGGGTTTTCTGCAGCAAAGCTAGTTGTCGCAGTGGCAGCTTCCAATTGTGTTTGAGAGTTCGCTACCACTTGAGTAGGATGAGATTGTCTCGAAAAAGTCGCATTGTGATTGGAGCTATGAGAGTTATTGTATGAAGGCACATTGTCACGATGCAAGAGAGTGTGATGCCTCTTATGACATTTTGAACAATTGTGAGTACTGGTGCAATTTTTAAAAATATGAGAATTGGCAAGACAGTTAATACACAAATTTTGCTGTTTCACTTTATTGAACCGTTCCTGAATACTAAGTGCTAAAAATTTTGAACAATTTTTTGTTGCATGTTCCCGCGATGAACACACACAACAACCTGATTTACTTGTTTTCGCTTGATATGTGTTTACTCGATTATTTTTAGACGCTTCCGACTGGCCACCTCTCAATGTAGTAGGCGTAGATTGTGATTTAGACGTAGAGGCTGAGTCAGATTTTTCACGGAAATCAGAGACGATTCTAATGTATAGAACCGATTTGTCAAAAATGCGTCTAAATCCTTCCATTTTGGGATTTCAGATTTATCAGTGAGATCTGTTCCCAAAGTGCCAGACTGAGAGTTGGCAATTTTGACGAACATAAATATGTAAAAATAGCATCCCAACTTTCAACATCAATTTTATACATTTCTAATGTCGAGATACAATTATTTATCTCTCGTTGCAAGCTTTTAATACCTGCACTCGACTCATTTGCCCTGGTTTGAGATTAAATAAAACCTTGAGTTGGCTGTTTACTAGAAGCGTCTATTATCGTACCGATCTACTAAATTTTTCCATGCTACAACAAACCCATCGTGAGTTAAGGGGCATTTCTTTACGATTTCATTCGCTTCGCCGCGAGTTTTCTGAAGCAAGTGGTACAATTTTTCTACAGGGGACAAGCGAATATTCGAGATGTAAATCGCCGTAAATAAATCCCGAAAAGTTGGCCATGATAAGTAGTCCCCTTCAAATATACTAATATCGCACGGAGGTAATTTTAATTGTGATTCGAAATGGTCAGTGGGAACATTAAAACCAGCAAAATGACTGGTATCTGACACGTTCAAAGATTTCGAAGCAATTTCTTCCATTTCCGCCACACACTTCAGATACGCAGCATAACTTTCTTTATATTGAATTTTTAGCACATTAATTTCTTCACTGGATTTGCCCTTCTTAGTTGCATTTTGGAGAGCGCAATGATACTCTCGCTTGAGCACATCCCATAAGGATTGAAGTTCCTTTTTCTGAATTTCAATAGTGAAATTAGTGTGAGCGGCTTTAGGAAGTTCATCGAAAGATTCGACGAAATCAGTCACTTGTGTACACAACGTAGTAAACGACATTTCTATTTTATTGATTGCTGTCTTTTGCGATTAAAACTGATAAAATAATTTTATCCTTTGAGAGAAAAAGAAAAAAAATGAAGGGAAGTTCGAAATAAAATCGTGTAAAGTTTATCAAAAACAATCAAAAACTTTTTATGCGCAAAATGAGCTAGGGATACCCACTGTTCCGAGCACCGGCTGATTTTAAAATTTCACTTAACTTTCTTTGAGAGTAGTTCAATGCACTTGTCAGTGCACTCAAATTAACAAAAACGAAATCAAAGCACTCAAATTAACAAAAGCTAAAGCAAAACGGTTTAGCTGCGTTGCAGTAATGAAAGAGCGGTTTTTCTTTGTTATTCCTCTTTACACGATTTTCTCACGATTGGCGCTTAGGCTTCGTAGAATACGAACAGTGGCGCGCGTTGGATTCTTTGTTCGGTCTGTGATTGATTGTTGTATGTGTATGTATATTTACAGAACTTTCGCGGGTTTTTCTTTTAACGGCAAAATACCGACCTGAGACTGCGAGAAAATGTACGGTTATATATATTATATATATAAATATATATATTTTTTTTTTTTTTTTTTACTTGGAATTAAGCGGCACTTTTTTATTTTATGGGTTCACAAGGAGGGGGAAATTACCAAAAAAAACCCAAAAAAATTTTTGCACGCACCTGGAGTTCGATATGCTTATAAGGTGTGATATGGATGATGTGTGTAATGAGTGTAATGTGTTTATGTTGCTGCTGTGTTGATGATTTGAGTCCTCTCTTTTGCGAGTCGATTTAGTTCTTTGTCCGAAACCTGCAGCGAGAAAACTATTTATCAGGGATGTGACGGATATGGATGCGAAGATTCCAAATCCGGATAGGCGATATCCGGCTCGAAGGACCAATAAATAACTCAGTTGTAAAGGGAGGGAAATCCGGAATAAGCCGAGAAATAAGAGAAAACCACCAACAATTAAATTCTGTGAATTCTGTTTATCTTTTATTGATATATTGTATGGGAGAGCTTACGTGGATATTTCCGCAAGGGTTTGGTGATGATGAGAATGAGGTATATTGAGCGATGATTAAATATGTATGTAACTTGTAGAATTTCCGTTGCTGAGAAAAGCACGTAATATGCGTGGGGTGTTGTAAGACAACTGAACTTGTCACGAAGCTGTTTGGCGCCATGACTTTTGCTTTCTTCTCAACATGTTGCAGAGGTCATGGTTGCATTCATCGAGGGGTCAGTCTTATACATTGAATAAAGTTAAGCGGCTGTCCACATTAACACTTACTTTTCAAATTTCTACTTTTGGCGACGACACAGCTATATTTACCCGTCATCAAAGCGAGACTTCTTCCTCTCGAAATCTGCAATCACACTTAAAAGAAATTGAAAAACGATTTGGCGCGTCAAACTAAACGAACAAAAAAGTAAGCACGTGACATTTATTCTCAGAAGAGGCACATGCCCACTTATAACAATAAATAATATACTAGTCCCTCAGACAGAAAACGTTGTTTACCTAGGTATTCATTTGGACAGACGTCTTACATGGCGGAAGCATATATAAGCTAACAGAAACGCATTGAAATTGAAAGCTTCTAAGTTTCACTTATAATCCAACGATCGCCTTTAAAAATTGAACAAAAAGTTTTTTAATTAGACGTATATTAAAACCAATATGGTTATACGGAGTCGAATTGTGGGGAAATGGTAGTAATGTATACGTATGCATATGCTCCGATTTTGCACAAATACTCCGCCTAAACCTAGTGCAAAAATCAGTTTCGTGCATGTGCATTTTTTGTTGTTTTGAAAAAATCATCTTTCCAGCTGTCTTGGGGATGCTGGGAAATTTCGATCTTTGACGATTATCGTTGTTCAAAGTTTAAACATCTTTTTTGTACTATAATGTTGAGAGTTACTACACTTTCGGAGTAAATGAACCATAAAATAAGCTTTTGGCAATATCTTAGTATTATCTCCGATTAAAACTAGCCATCGCTTTCAGGTTATGAATGCTTGCAACATCGATAATTATAAAACAATGAGAATCCCTAAT